>OY728136.1:176209522-176479522 GCA_963277665.1 Viscum album
TATTGCCTTTTGTTCTTATGCGTGTTTTGCCGAATAAATTCTTATTCTTATTTTAAGGTTATAGATACCTTATATCTAGAATGGTATTAGTGTAACATATATCATATTTATTCATTCAATTCATTTATATAATTACTATGTAATGATGATCATGTAGAACGAGTCGCATCACATCGTGGAGACGGTATTCCGTACGTACGCACGAGTGATGATATCGTTCCTATGATCATGGAATTGTATTGGAGTATATGTATATTATTTCAGTATAAATATTATTTTATAATAATCATAAATAGTTACTCATTACACCATTATACCCATCCTTGTAAGGTGATGGTGGAAGATAGATTACACCACGGTGTGGAGACGGTATTCCGTACGTACGCACGCGCGGTGATTTCATTTTTCCGTAGGATGGATAGAAGGTGAATTAGGGTTGTTTCATATTTATAATAACATATCAGTATGTAAGTAATACTAATGTTATTACTTTATCATGAAACAACTAAATAAGAAGAAGTTTAAGAAGAAAGAAATTGAAAAGATCGGTAATGGATATTACCTCTTCTTTGGAACGCTTCTTTGAATCCTCCACTTAGGGAACTATGATTGGTATTTGAAGAATACCAGGACCTCTAGGATTATTCTAGAGAAGTGGAGAGGAGAAAATGGCAGGGGTTGGCCGAGCTTGAGTGCTCAAATTGGTGTGAGGAGGAGGGGGAGGAGGTGCCCTTTTATAAGGGAGGAGAGGGGCACCTTAGGAATATCTCAAAATATTATTTTATATTAAAGTCAAAATCGGTTTATAATGGTTCCAAAGGGTCTTATTTCGAAGCTAAAGTGGGGATGGGTCGAAATCCTATCAACCAATCGGATTTATACAAGTTTAGGTTATTATTTTAACCTTATCAATTAGATTTAACTCTAAGTTAAATAATTTAACTTTTACCGTGTCTTTTTGTTTTCTTACACTATATGGTTAATACACTTACTATAACATGCCAAACGAACCCCAAATTGTTTATTATTAATATATATATCCTTATCTAAGTCATTTGTTAGAACCATAGATTTTTCGGAATAAAATAACAATTAATAATATAATATTTGATTTAAAAACTATTTTGTGTCAATTTTGACACTATTTGATATATGATTTTTGTGAAAGTAATAACAGAATTATATGTTCGAACCAAGTTGCATAAATCAACACTAATATATCATAGTAACCTAGAAAATTAGTGGAATTCATAAAAAGTCTCAAATTACATTTATTTAAGCATTTATAACATCAATTATGTTAACATTTCCTTAAAAGGGTAATTACTGCATCATTGTTATGTCATAAATAAATTAATTTATTTAAAGTCTAAAAATTATAAATAAAATAGAATTAGGTAGGAACTCGTTTTATCTTTCTAATGAATATTTATAGTCGAATTTATCTTATGTATAACCCCATATTAAAAATGTTTTAGTTATTAAACTTTGATTTTAACTATTTTAACTATTCATTAAATAAAATAATATTAAATGTCATAATCTAATCCAAGTGGACCTAAATGGTCATATTATATTCATAAGGTTTTTTTTGGTCGAATTACACTTATCCAATAGAATTAGGACATGTGTTAGGGTAATAGTAATATCATATTTACCCTTAGTTACCCTATTTACTATTAACCGTGGTAAAAAAAGTAAACAGTTACTATTCACCAAAAATTATTTTCATCTCATTGAACCAAATTTTAGTCCTTGATATTAATCGTGTCTGTCGGATTTTCGAAATTCCATTCACAGAAGCGGTAAAATTAAGTTTTATGCAAAAATTCAGTTTTTAACCTACCACTTAGTGGTTTCACTATTCATCAAAAATTGAAAGTTTTCAGAAAAATACCAAAATTTCACCCTAGGCTAATTTCGATATTCCGAATCCAAAAATGAAGTCCATTTTGAAAAATAAAATTTATAAAATTTCAAAAAGTGGTTTTTACTATTCATAACGGCTAGTTTTAGTAATATTTTAATAGCATATCGTTGTTTAGTGAAACTAGGTATTACGTACGACGTAAGCTATCGAGGAAGCTCGCGATTTCGTGTAAAGCAAGCCAAGCAAGTGTTGTGTAGAAAAAGATTCCTTTGATGATTTATATAACATAAAAGTCTCGGGTGTTACAATGTCTCACATGGAATTTGACCGTTTTATGAAGAATTTATCTTATAGAATATGACCATTGATTATTTTTTCTAACATGAAATATAAATCTTTTTTATATGATGTCATGAGATAATTGAAACTCTAAAAATGAAATAGGGATTACTATTGGAATTTATAAATGTGTATACACAAACCATTTTTGTTAATTGGATGAGGAAGGGTGTGTTGAATCAAGGGGAACCTGGCTCCATGATAAAGAGAAAGATAATTAGAAAAATCATATGCAATGTATTCAAGGGGAAACAGTGCTTGGAAATTCTAGTAAGTGTGTGAATTATTATTTGAATCATGTGAAGGAAGGATTTTAGATATTGAAAGTATTACCGAGGAAATTATATATCCCAATATCATTGAATATAACCAAGGGTTTACTATATATTCATGATGATCAAAGACTAGATATATGTAACTATCAGGTGGCCAGCCTGATCGAAGAGACGAATCAACAAAATCATTATATTTTAGATCCTAATTATCAATGGGATTCATGATTATAAATCCCTCAAGGGATATATTATAAGGAAATAAGAATTTGGAAACATAATTAATAAATTTAAACTATGATTACTTTGTTACATTCAAATTTTAAAAATCCTATCATGTAATTATAGAGGTCATTGAGGTGGCATAGAGGATTTCCACTCGGTAGTGAGTTGATTGGGTATAGTGAATATAAAAATGTTATTCTTATATAAAAATATTAACCTATATAATATTACAAATAGAACATGTTTCCATGTAGTATATCAGATGTACTTTTTTTCAAAAAAATATGGAAATCGGTTCTCTAAATGATTTACTTAGGAAAATTGATGCCCGAATATAGAGTAGTGTGACAAGGAGAACATAATTTGGGGTAGGATGGAGTGGTATCTCTAATGAGGAAGAATTGGTGAGGGTTCTACCTAGTTTGGTTATAATTATACATCATTTTCATAAAATATTATTATATCATTTTATGGTCATAATATAATAATAATATAACCTTGAATTGTAAATATTACTGATTTACGAAAATTATATACATAAAAAATAATCATTCATAAAACATTATATAGTTTTAAAATTTATATTAATAGTTTTATTAATATATTTATGGTTCTTATTAGTATACCAAATCATAGGATAATATATATAAAATATAAGTTGATCTTAAATAATAGTAAGGGGTATGATTTATGGAAAGAGAATTTAGCATTCATAAATCAGAGAGTCTAGGTGAGAAAAATAATTATCATCATATAATTGGTGTTAAATAATAATTAAGATAATTCCCAAATTATTTGATAGAGTAATCAAAGATGTAATATTAATAATAATGACAAATATGCGTTTTGGCTCTAATCCCATGCATATGTTGTAACCAATAATAGAACTATGTTCCCACCTAATAAATTTGAAGAAATCAACACTTAATAATTATTGGACAAATATATAATCATGTTCATGTGAAATAAAAATAACCTCAGGATATTTATGACATTAAATAATTAATTATAGGGGTATATAACTCTAAAACAACCATTCAAAAAAATGCATAATGATTCATTTCATATGAAATGGAAACATTAATCAATCATGGATATCAAATAAACCCATAAAAAGTAAATGGTTTCATTATAGAATCATAAGAAATATATCATTGATAAATAATTTAGGCCACCCAAAAAGTAAGTTATAATATTCTTTTTGGTATTAATGATTTAAATTAATCAGTATAAGATCATCGTTATTTTTAAGAAGAGAAAAACATTTATTGAATGAAGTATGGACATTGGTGACAAAAAAATCATAATTCATCATGATGGTGTCCTAGAAATAATTCATATGAATTATGTAAAGTCATATCCTAATAATAAAATGTTAAATTTAAATATAATGATATTAATTGGGGTTTAGAATAATTGAGAAAATATATCAAAAATGAGAACTTATTGGAATCAAAGATTTAGTTTTGATAGTAACTTAACCTAAGGTCTTGTTATATTTTTTAACCTTTATGCCTATTATATAATAAACAAATTTTTATAAATATCCTTATTAACATGATATAATATTTTTCATTTTCAAATTTCTATTCAATTAACATTATATGAATATATTTATAATTTTTTGAATAAGGAATTGTTCTGTGACATATTTTACTTTAAAATTATCTTACATTGTTTTGATTTCATAACATGGAGTCCGTTTAAAATATAAAATTTTAAAATAAATAAAAGAATAAAATAATTAATATTATTTATGTGTTTAAATATTATTGAATCAATTTCAATACATTCAAAAAATATGTTACTGGAAAATCATTAATAAAATCATCATTGGTGGTTGGAATCAACTACAGACACGACCTATCAAAAGAGAGGGATAATATATAATTTTTAATAGACATTAAATAATAATTTAAAATAAATATCACTCTGAAATATTATTAAATTAGTTTTATATGGGTTGGATCAAAATTGAATTTATTGATAGAATAAAACAAGTAGAAATTGAACAGAATTGATGAAGGAATCTTACAACCAGTATGATGTCATTTCATTTATATAGTACTCAATCCCAAAAGAAATGAATTTAAATGGAATCATAAAATTAAAAAATTTACAATGAGTATTAATAGATGTCAATTTGGTAGATAATGGGATTTGAAATATGTATGTGACTGTTTTTATAAGGGAAGGTGATGGGGTATTTTAACATTGGAATGTTTTTTTATAAAATTTTGAATAAACTATTATTCCTCAGGTAAAATAATCACTAATGATATTAATTTAAATTATGAAATGTATTTTATGAAAAATATATATTTCTGAAACCATAAAACCTAGTTTAGATTAAATTTTATTTTTTATGCAAACATAATTAATAAAAATTATATATTGTATTTTATAAAGTTCTCTTTATTTTTTGACATTAAAAATTATATTTTAGATTTCGAACTCAAAAATAATGGATAATTTGTATTATTATTATTTTGATTGATCTGAAAATTTACAATTTCTTAATTAAATATA
The DNA here is from genome assembly GCA_963277665.1 of Viscum album. Lineage (NCBI taxonomy): Eukaryota > Viridiplantae > Streptophyta > Magnoliopsida > Santalales > Viscaceae > Viscum > Viscum album. The sequence continues at coordinate 176,214,758 of OY728136.1, forward strand.
AAATCATGAATTCTCAAATTAATAGAATTTATTTTTTTAGAATATAACCAATCATTCACCCATATAAAATAATAGCATAGTAATTATAAAAATGATATTAATTTTACAAAAAATTTTATCAAAAATAAAAAATTATTATTATCGATATTAATAATATGGTATTTATAAAATTAAGTTTTAAAATCCACTACATGAAAATTTTTATCTTATAATATATTTAATTTACAAAATTTTATATTTATTTTGTTGAATTATAATATTTATACATTATTTAATTATTTTCTGTCAATATTATTTATTTTAATTATTTATTTTTATGTTTTATGTTCCAATTATTATAGTAATATTTCTATTTTTTTGGTTATTATACTATTCATATTGGTCATTTTGGAATTACATATCAAATTAATAATGCATATTTCCATAATTCTTCACTCACCCAAATGCTTCCAAAATGTTTTACCTTCATTATTTTTTAAATTACCTTTACATTTATATTGTTTGGATTTATTTTTATAGGATTTTTCATAAGGGTGATATTTCAGGGAGATCATGGTTATCTAAATTTTTTTATTCTATTTGTTTATTTTTTCTATAGTAATGTTTTCTATTTTATTGGGTATTTTTTATTTGATATTTATCTAAATTAATGAGATAATAATTTTTTTGGTTTTTATTATTTGTAAAATGTGTTGAAAATATGAAATATTTTATATTTAAAATGAATTTTTAAAATATAAAACTCTTGTGTTTGTAGTGGTGACTTGGATGAGGGTTCACAAAATTAATGGGTAGAGGGAATAGTGTCACCCTAGTGTCAGTGTAGGGAAAATATGGTTCCCTAATGGAATAGTGTAAAACAAATTACCTAATGAAAATAAATTGTAAAATGTTATCCCAAGTGAATAGGTCCAATGAATTGTCTTATGCCAATACTCTAACCTAAACATAGATAAATAAGAATGAATTAGTCTCCCAAAATAGTTTTAATGTATTTTACTTTTAGGGGACATTATTTCAATCATTTATTGTTAAAATAGCTTATTATTTATGATAATTTAAGATTTATAAAGGGGTTTTGGAGACTATGGTTTTTATATATCATTGGGTATCTTGTTGTCTATTAATAAGTCCAAAATAAAGAACCCTTGAGTCTATTTATAAAAAAATACATGGGAAAATGGGATCGGTGTCTTAGTATGAATGATGATTCGTGCAGGTTCACACATGAAGGTGAGTTGGGAGAAAGTATTGGTTGTGATAGTCTAGTCCCATAAATGTTCTAGAAATTTCTTATAGGCCTCACGTATTAATTTTATGAGATTATGTGAGGATAATATTAGATTAATTTGGTGAAAGGTTATGGATTTGGTTCATGTGACTAGAGCACGTGGCCAGTGCCAGTGGTAGATTGGCAGTTCTACTCCTTGGGACTTATCCATCACAATATAAATATTTCATTTCTATCTATAATAGAGTTTCAATAAATCCACTACAATAGAATATGATATGATTGTAATGTGTATGATGTTATTATGAGATAAATGTAGATATGACATAGAAATTTCTTTAATGGGGGGGTATTGTTGCCCCATTTTGACTGAGGCTTAGTATGGGTCTGATCTACAATACCTAACAATTGTTTTGTACTATTAGTAGTGTTATTCATTTTTTTCAATGAATGTTGTAACACAAAAAAAATAGTTGGAAGAGTCTATAAATAGTTCGCCCACTTATACGAAACAATTTTTCTTGAGTGAACCATGATGCTTTGTTCTCTCTGTCAACTGATGTAATTCATGTAACCTAAAGTAAGTGTGTATCCATCTAGATTATATCTTACATGAGAATGGATGTGTTGGTAATATATGATATTTTCACATTACTTCTTTTTGGGTGATGTTTTATAAGGTAATGTGATGGGTGAAGAGAAATTCACAAAGTAACAAGAGTGAAATTTTTTTTTCGACTACCTAGAATCTAAATAGGGTGACTATAAGGGGTTACATTTTTCATTTAGAAGGGGTTTTAACCCCCAATAATTGATTTTTTAGTGTTTACACAAAACCACCACTAAAGTGGCCTCCTACATTGATTAGAGGTTGTTTTGGAGATTCATTGGAAATGTAGGCTCATGTTTAGTCGCTGTAAAATTAGAAGGGGTTTTAACCACATATTATTTTTCTATATATTCCCCCCAAAATATTATGGATTAGAGGTGGTTTTAACCCCCTATAATCTCCAATAGTATATTAGAGGCTGTTATAACTTCCACTAATTGAGGTTCAATCCTCTTGTTTAGGGGCTGTCCTAAAACTGCGCCTAAAGTTCTCCATCAATTTTTTAATCCCCCTCCTAATGAACCCATGATGGAGGCCAGTACACCCCTTAATATGCCCCCTACTCCTCAGTCACCCTCCCTAGACATGCCACTACACCAAGGAAAAGCCGCGGTGGTCTCCTAGACACACTGCCTATAACCCATGACACCCCAAACATGCCACTTATCCCCCCATAACACCACAAACAATCCAAGACAACCCCATGTGGCCCCTAGTCACATAGGCACCCTTGACACCCTAGAAACTACACCCCCTTTTGACACCTTGTATAAGCAAGGACACCCCCTTCCCCCACCCTGTCAGGTGGCCACCCCACTTTTCTTCCTGATTCGCTCATGCATGTGCTTGTGGGATGGTACGCCATGTATGAAAAAAAATTTCATCTGCAGAGATTCGAACTGCAGACCTTTTTGAAGCAGAGAAGTCCCCTGAACAACTATGTTTAAAGTGATTTAATTTATATCAAGCAATGTAATATATTTATTTATATTATGAAATATTATATATATATATATATATATCTGTGTGTGTTTAAAAACACATATAATCTAATATATTTCTATACATATAATATAATTCCCTATAATAAAATATATATTTGTGTATAATATTTTTATATAATATATTTTTCAGAGTAATATTTAAATATAATATGTATTTATGTATAATTATAACACATTTTTATTATATATAATTATATATATATATGTTTATATATAATATATATAAATACATATTTATACATATTTTTGTAAATAAATTTATATTTATGTATGTGTCTGTGTCTGTTTTATTTATATAATATTGATACATATAATTTAATTATATTATATAAAATACATACATTATATTAAGTATTTTTATATTATATATTAATGCATGTAATTATATAAATTTATACTATATCATTTACACACATATATATACACACAAAATTAAATACATTCATATAATTGGAAATAAAAATATAATGAAATGATATATATATAATTAATTTATAATTAAAATTCAATAATTCAATATACATAAAATAATTATATAAAAATATATTTTTATTCATAATAAAATATTTATAATATAATGTATTTAATATAAATAAATAATATATTTATATTTATATTTATATTTTTTTCTTAAATTATGTATATTAGTATACATAATATAATATAATTGTATTTATATATAAATATACAATACAAATTTATTTATGTATGTGTGTGTGTAACCATAATAATATAATTACGTATTATTATTATTATTATTACACATATTCTTTAAACTCTAAAAATAATATGTTTGTCTTATAATTTATATATTTTATTAACTATATAAAAAATATATTATATGCAATGAATTTATATTATATATTTACGTATGTGATTATATAAATTTATATTATATCATACACACACACACACACAAATAAATTCATTTATATGATTCGAAATATAAAAGATAATTATATAATATATATTTTTATTTATTTACAAAATTAATTTTTAATTAATATGGTATAATATAGTATATATAAAATAATAATATAATATATATACATATTTTTATAGTTAAATATTTATAATATAATATTTATGATATAATTATATAAATTATTTAAGTATATTTATATTTATATTTAATTTAGTCTATATTATATATATTTGTAAATATAATAAAATATAAATGTTTTTATACGAAATAAATATAAATGAAATATATTTAATATAATATATTTGTTATATAAATAAAAGTATAAAGGTATAGTATTTATAAAACTAGATATAAATTATATAAATTTGAATTAATATATTTATAATTACACTTTTATTATGTATACCAATATTTATAAATGTATACATTTCTGTATAAATGTATATGTATTTATCTAGAGTATTTATATAATGTCCTTATATATTTTTGTTCTTAAAATGTATTTAAATACATTTATATAATGTGTTTTTTTAATACAAAGACACCAATGTGCATTCATAAATATATATTATAATATTTGAATTTATATGATATTTATTTTAAAAAATACAAAAATAGTTAGAGGGGGTTTAAAACCCCTATAATCAAGGTATTCGTGGTGGTTCATAATACCCATCAAATTTCTTTCATTAGAGGGGGTTGATATCCTATAATAATCTCTTAAATTAGAGGGGGTTCAAAATGACCCTTTAATTTCTTAAATTATAAGGGGGTCACAACCCCCACTAATTTCATAAATGAAAGGTCATTCAAAACCCCCTATTACGTCAAGAATTGGAGGGTGTTAAATCCCCCTCTAATATCATCAACTACAGGGGGTTGAAACCCCACTCTAATGTCATCAATTAGAGGGGGTTAAAATCTCCCCATTAATTTCTTAAATTTGAAGGGCCTCAAAACCACCTCTAATTTATTAAATTAGAATTGTTTCAAACCCACCTATTATCTAAGAATTAGTGGTGTTTCATAAACCCCCTCTTATATCATGAATTTGAGGTGGTTGAGAAAACTCAAAATTTCATTTTAAAAAATCAATTATAAATATATATATATATATATATATGTATATCGAAATTGATGTTATCTATATATATATATATCTCTTCTAAAATACAAGAGATTATATAGCCACAATAATTATTAAATTAGTCATGGTTTCGATATAACCACTAATAAAATCAAAAAAAAATATTAAAAAAACAATGCTAAAAAAATTTAGAAGGTGTTATGAACAACCCCCTATAAAATGAATTTATAGGGGTTGTTTATTACCCATTCTAAAAAATATTTGCTAATCTGTTGTTTATAGTGCAATGAGTACCATTATGTGGATAGAGATGTGGAGAAAAAGTTTCCAAATATAAATTTTCACTATATGTTTTTCATCCTCATCAAGTAATTACAGAAAATTATTAAACATAAAATTAATTCACATAATGAAAGATGTATTGAAATCAATTTTTAAAAAAAGATGGATCACACATTAGAAACTATTTCAGATTCTAAAGACGACACTCTGATTGAATGGTTGATTGTCTTTATTTGTATGGTTTACCATCGATTGTGTGTATCCCACTGATAATCTACCATATGAATTATATAAAACCCCCCTTATATATCACCCATCATCCTATATATTATCATTTTATGGCCCAAGACAACTGAAATATGTCATAATACCACAAAAATGAACAAGATACCCCACTCCTTGTTCACTAATCATATGAATTATGGTAGTTAATATATATACTCTAATGGTGTCTTCAAACATGATTCATATGACTACCATTTATTTATTTTTTTTATCACCAAATAACAACCTTTTATAATAACACAAACATATGGTAACCCTAGACTTGGTACTACACATCCATATTCCTCCACTCATTCATTGATCTACATCAAGGCTGAAATGAAGACCTACTTGTGTTAACTATAGGTTGAATAATGACATAATGGTTGTGGATGTACTAGTACTGTAATAATTATATTAAATATAATGAATAGATGAAGGGGTAAAAATCAATGAGACCATCTAAATATCACATTTTATAACAATAGAAACTTTTAATTATTTCCGGAAGAACTAGAAATTATCACCAGCATATTAGATATCAACAAGATATCTAGGTCACCATTCATTGGGTCGTTGTATAGAAACATCCACCCCACTAAATATTACATTTAGATATCATAGGTGTTCACATTATTAGTCTAACCATTGATTAGGGTATTAATAAAAACACATTGGATGAAAACCTATCCACTGAATGATGATAACAATGAGATATAAATGAAAATATTTTTCTTCCTCGTGGTCATATGATAATTGGTGAATTCATGACTGAGTTTCTATTGATAAAGAAATTGGGGGCCCTAGGAATATAATTACTAAATCTAGATCATGTATGGTATGAGAATGAGTTTATGACATTAACTCCAAAATCCATCCCTAACAGAACCAAGAATGGTTTTCAGTTATGTGGTGGAGTGGTTACATGTTTTTGGTCTATAAATCCCACAAAATATTTGTATTGGATCATTATTTACAATAAAAAAGTATGGTGAGACCATTGTTCTGGTGGTGCTAGTTATAGTGATTATCCACTAGCACATATTAATGTTTTATAATTCAAAATCATCATTGAACATTTATTGTCCATTAAAATGGATGTAGTTGTGAATACAGGTACATAAATCCAAATTTTCTACATGGTGATGTATATATCATATAGTTGAAATTCAGGTAATTTATCTACTCTATATGTTTATTTGTCAAATTATTATTAATGAACAATGAAATAAAAAAGTTGATTTCCCTTTAATCAGTGTTTATCTTCTTCTCCTTGGTAGTGAGTCAACCAAGGAAGATCATTAGGTTTTTTCAAGGAGGGATAAAAGAATGGTAATACATGATAGTAGTGCAGGTTTTAAAATTTTCATTCACAGTTTAATAAGATACCATTTTTTAACATATATTTCAACTAGTTAAAATAAAATTCTATTTATTAAAATAAACAATAGTTTCTCCATTGTTGAGCATGAGGATAGAGAAGATTATTATTGTGGAGAAGCTTCTATATAGGGTTATATCTTTGTAATTCTTAGGAGTTATGATCAAACAGACTATAAAATATATTTTGTTTGATATAACATGTATTCTAGACCACTCATGGATATTATCATACCCTTCGATATTAATAACATGTAGATTCCCTTATGTCATTAATGGACCAACACTACAGAGAAGGTAGCTAGGATTCAATAAATAAAAATAAAGGGAAGTATCTACTTGGTCTTGGAATTCGTTATTTTATCCCCGACTATACACTACTAGTAAACAATTATTCAATGTATAGTGGGTCATGAATAATTGCAAAGAGGTTATTTCTAGATAATAAGTGGTCAGAAAGTGACATAGGAAGAGAGGCTTAAAAAATAACTCATCAAATTATTATAATTAGTTTATACCTAATGAAAGGGTGGTTACTTTTTATCATGTGTGCTCTTATAAATATTTACAACTAAAAGAAGTGTATGGGATGACCTAGGTAATTTTCATGATGATCTTTTACGGTCAATAAATAACTACTTATAATTGAATTTTTTATATATATATTTAATTTATGAAATAAAAAAATAGAAATTGAAGGTTTATATTTTAGGATGCAAGATTATTAAAATTAAATATACAATGCATAATGTCGATAGTATGAATGCCCAAAAAATGATGCAAGATAGAAATGGATCATCCTAGAAGATTATACATAATGAAATGTCATCTCATATTATTTAGACTCAAATATACTTAGTTAGAATCCACCATTTTATGAATAAACGTCATCTTCTACCTATGGTTGTTGATATATGATGAACTCAATGATCGTCAAGAGACTGCACATCTACCTCCTCGATCGAGGGAGATTATTTTAGAAGAGAAAGCAAATCCTCAAGAAGAATGTGTAGACACAAAGATTCATTTCCCACTAATATCACCCATGGTATTACTCTAAGTAAATAATAAACATAAAAAATGAATTTATAAGGACTCATGTTCAACAACGGATTAATCCCCTATGATCTTTATTAAGTAAGTTACTAATGATCACGAGTACAAGAGATGATTTTGGAGAAGAATGTGGTGGAAAACCAAAGATAAATAATGATAATGAGTTTAAGAAAAAGATAAAAATATATTAAAAATTCATATTAATATTACCTGGAAATATAATATAAAATAATTGAAAATGGCCACATAGAAGTATCCGTGTTTTGAGAAGAGTTGTGGATACATATTTACAGGGAGAGGCGGTGAAATAATTCACAAAAAATTATCCTCAAACTTTTTCTGTATTGATGTCTCATTTTAGGGCTTCATTTGTAACTTATTTATTAATAAAAGTTGATCCATAATATCTCCTTTATTCACCATAACGTTTTTATCTTCATTGACCACTGTGTGTAAGAGTTAAGACTATTTTACACTGAGACATTTTATTTGTTCATGTGCCACATCAGATTCTACATCTTCTCATTCCCATCCCATTATAACTATCCAACCGGTTGATTCACATGTTGGATACTTGATAGATGTTGTTCCCCACTTTATTCATAATCAATTTAAAAAATATAATACATTTTTTATTCATTATTCAAATATTAATAATTAATTACTTAATGAAACCTCTTCTTCCTAAGAAGAGTATTCATATTCTACTTGTTTGGAGTTCTCAAAGAATGCCTTAAATATAGTAGTTTCGACTAAGAATTCCTGAGGACGAGAATTATTGAATCATCTTTAATATGTAGATTTAATTACCCCAATTAATGTTGTGTATATTAATTTATGATTCTATTATGACTGTGGGGTCCATGATGCCCAGCTGACAAATTCCCAACATAAATAATTTTTTAGACCTTCAGATACTTGAATCAGCATCAAATCTAGAAGATAAATTTTTTGAAAATAAATCAATGTTTTCAAAAAAAATCAAAAAACATGGAATAATAATTTAAATTTTATTCCCAAAATACCCCAATGAAAAAAATATTCAAAATTTATAGATTTTACCATTTTTCGCATTTAAGCTTAAATTACAAATAAAACATAAAAATAAGATAATTACTCATACAAGAAAACATTTTTCGAATTATAAAAAATGACTTATAGCAGAAAATATACTAAAATATTCTATTCATCACTCCCACACACGTAACCATTGCTCTCCAGGGCATTCATCAAACGTCTAAATCAAAATCCACAAAATAATTAGAAATGATAAAATATCAATAATCATATCCAAAATAAAATTTCATCATTTATTTTATATGTAAAAAATTATCTCACATTTTAATTTACCACATTTTAAATTTTGAAACTAAAAAATACATCTATTGAATAATAATAACGTACCTCACGTAGAACTTTATGTTACTCTTCACACAATATTAATTGAATATGGATATTTTCCCATTCATGGAAATGACATGTATCACCATAGGCTTGTGAGAATTATCATTTCTCCACAACATGAAACATGAAAATTAATTCAATCATGATTGATTTAATTAATGGTTCAAATGAATCTATGTCTTAGGGTTGGTGGGAAAATGATTGAAAATTTTCTGGCCATAATGAGGAGGCACAAGTCATATGTACAAAGCATGATTAATTCATGTGAAAACACAAGACATTAATCTCTCAATTCACCTTGAAAATGTGGAAAAAAACACTAAACCATTTTCTGACATGGTATGTGAGCTGAATAATGATTAAAATGTATGATATCATCCATGTTCTTCTTTTTTCAATAATTAAGAAAGACACAACATTATTTTCATTTTTTTATCATTTTTCATTGATGATGAGCTGAAAATAGAATAAAATGTATGACTGATGATTCACCCATTTATTTGTTTGAGAGAAATTATTCATCAAAGAACATAATATGAAGAATTAATGCTCATCTACATTTTTTATAGGAGAAATAGATGTAACAAATATTTCACAATGAATTGATGACACATTCCAAATTCTCTAATTATCCACTACATAAAATATTGACACACACATTAAACCACCCCTAATTGATGCACATCCCAATGGACACACATGAAAGGACCTTACCCCACACTCAAACATGAAATATACATAAAACAACACTGAAAGTGTGGCTAGGAAAGGAAAAATAAACATGTAATGATTCTAAAACCTATAATGAAATTAATGGAATCTAGTTGATTATAATGGATAAGTGTAATAGTATGTATTAGTTAAATATGTTTCTAGCAGAGGTAGTGACTCAATCATGTTAAAAATATAACGACCCGACCTTAAAACTTACTTATAATGAATTAAATTAATAATTCACAATGAGGATCTTTTCAGGTTTATTGTTTTAGAGAGTTAGGTCATAACTATTACATCTCAAAAGATTTACAAGGTAGACACTTCTACATAGTTTCTATTTTTATTTACAAAACATGAAGTCATGAAAAAAGGGTCATGTCTATTTCCATGTTTAAGAAAACATGACTTTTCCTTGATCCCAAACTTGACCCTATTCCACATTATGTCCTATGAAAAACATTTCAAAAACTTGGGATAAGCATAAAAAGCTCAGTAAGGGATACACAAAGAAGGAAAACTGTCAGTTTTTTCAAAACAACATGTAAACCATGAATACATTAACATAAGTAATAATTTTCAACTTTATGATGTAGTAATTACTCTTCACTGAATGAAAGATCATTACTTACCATTTTTGTAACAAAAAGATTACCATAAAACCCATATAAAGAACACATAAAATTTAATGGTAACTTGGGACATAAACAAACATAAATGGAATAACCATACATTCGACTTCCACACATATCACTAAATAGAATAGCCGTATGGCCGACTTCCATACCCAATTAATTGGAGGTTATAATGTAACCAACCGTCCTGGTTTTCATGGCACCACCCGTCATTTTGTTTATCACGTGACCACCCGTCAAATGTTTAAGTACCAATATAAAATCATATCACATACAACAAATATATTTGAAAGGAAACATTCATACATTTCAATCACAATATATCACATAAATATATTGACATAACAAATCCATTTTCAAAACCATTTTCAATACCAAAAATACGTAAAAGAGTATAAGTTATATATTTTATTTAAAAAAACATTACGGCTTGTTGAGGAAGCCAAAGATCAAATAATACTCACGGTGGCGGAAAAGGTCGTTGTCACCGCGTACGTTAAAAGAAACAATATTTTTATTCATTTAATAAAATGATTCCTATAAAAAGATTCCCTTTGAATGAAATGAAAAGTCAAAGGTTTTTATATAGCATATAAAAGAAAGTCTTGTATTAGAACAAAATATGCCTCAATGAAAGGAGATTGAGACGAAGTCCCTTACCTCATGTCTGACTTGACTCGATCGTTCATTGATATCCTGAATAATAAAGTAATGTAAATTTATACTTTCTTAAGAACATTTTTCAAGTTTATTATCCCTTTTATACCACTTATTACCATGTTATAAACATTATGCAATCATTTAAGTTAATAAATTTCGTTTTGTCGATATTTGGAACTTGAGTCAAAAATGAACACCTTATATTTAAAATTTGTCCATGTGGTCAATAGTACATTATATCCAGAATGATATTCATGATTTAGATATAATGTATATCATATATATCCAGTAAATACATGTATTTATAATATTACATAACATTTAGAGGTAAGAAGTGAAATGCACCATTTATGGAGACGGTAAGCCGTAAGTACGCATGAACGCTACTTTCATTTATATTTATTATTTTAATAGAATTATAACACAAGGATACATAGTTATATTATAATACCAGTATAATATCATATATAATATCATTAACACTATCCTTTATACATCCCACATAAGTCATTAACGAGTCACATCACTTTAAGGGGTAGTAGTCCGCACTTTTCTCAAATGAGATTATCATGTTTACCCATTATGAAAACCATAAATGCTTGATATAATTGGGAATTACAGAAGAATAAAGAAATCATAATCATAATATATATCCTATATTAGTACAGTTCTATCATAATGGCCACCATGTAAGGTGGTAAGATGTAATTGGACAATCATCGTTTAATGAGGCGTTAGTTTTCCATCCACAGAAACATTATGTTATTCATCCATTAGATGGAGGTGTGTGTAAGTGTAGTTCAAATACTTCTTATAAAAACATCCTAGTATTTTAAGGATACTGGTTTTGTTACAATAGAAAAAATAAAAATAGTTTAGGCGTTGGAGATGTAAAATAAATGAAAATAATTTTATACAAACCATTACATTTAATTTTGGTAACTCCTTTGGTTTGAACCAAAAAGACTACTTCAAGTGGATAATTCCTAAGGTATCAATTATTGGGGGTGGATAGGGATGTAGGGAGCTTAATTGGGCAGAGTTTGGTCAAGACAAATGGCTTGAGAGGTGTGAGTAATTGGTTAGAAGTGGTCTCCTTTTATAAGGGGGAGGAGGGGCTCTTTAGGAAAGTGTGAACATATTATTTTATAATATAATGATATTTGATTTATAATGGTCCAAAAATTCTAATAGTAGAAGATAATATGAGTCATGGTAGAAATAAAATCATCCAACCATAATTGGAAATGTTTTGGATAATATTTTTATCATTATAATCTTATTTATTTAAATAATTTATTAATGAGATAAATACTTCAGCATTATTGTGTCATAAATAATTTCTTTTATATGATGTCTAAAAATTAAAAAACATATACCATAATATAGGATATCTTTTTATCTTTCCAAATAATCTTTATAGTCGAAAATACGACTTATATAACACCATATAAAAATTAATTACTAAAAGATTTTTGTTAATGTCAATTTTGTCTTCACATGAAATTACTTAATCTAAATTGTCATTGTCACTCCCAAGTGGCACAATGGGGTCCCAAAATCGACCCAAATATTCCCATGGTCGTAAATGACTCATAAAATATGGTTTGGACAAGTGTTATGTTAATTTTGAATTATTATAATATTCTTTTTACCTTGAATTACTTTATTTTCCTTTAACCGCGTTAAATAAAAGTCAAAACTTACTATTCCCCAAAAATTACTTTCATCATAATGAACCACATTTTACTTATTGATAACAAACATGTATGTCTGATTTTTTAAAATAAATTCACTGAAGTTGTAAAATTTCATTTAAATTAAAAAGTCAGTTTTTTAACTACCACAAAGTGGTTTCACTATTCATCAAAAATTGATGTTTTTCAGAAATATACCAAAATTTCAGCCTAAGATATATTTGATATTTAGAATTCAAAAATGATGTCTATATTTACAAATTAAAAAAATAGAAGTGTCATTAATTAATTTTAAAAATAAAAACCATTGTTAAAACAAATAGCGTGTTTTTAAGAAACAATAACTATCAAAAGGTTGATACTTGTTTATGTCCAATATCAAAGTGATATTAATCCCAATGACCAACATTGGATTAAATGGTAAAAATATATTCTAATTAAACTTTAAAACTAATTAAAATGATAATCTATCCATATAAATAAATTAGATAAAAACATAGTTTTGAATTAAAATAAAATATTTTCACTATTCATTAAAAATGAACTTTTTCTAAAATATTCCAAATATTTTCACAAAGTAAATTTTGATATCCCCATTCTGAAGAATGATTTTATTCGGTCATATATAATGTATTAAAGTGACCAAAACTAGATTTAAAAAGGGTTCTCCATTAAAAGGTGATAAAATGGCCTTTTAATGTAAAATATGCTTAAAATTGGATTTATTCACATTTTAAGCCACTAACTTTTATTGGATAATGTAAATACATTTAACAATCATGTATAATAATATTGTAGTTAGTTTCATTCATTCCCTCCAATACAATGTCTAGGAGTTAACTACCATTTAAATTAATAATATTATATTATTAGTGTGCAACGTAAGATTCCAACGAAACCTTTGTTGCGTATCGGGTACGCTGTCAAACATAGAATCCCATTAAAAGTAAAATTAATATTTAATTAAAAAATATTAATAAGTATAAAAATATCTTATTCTTATTTTACTTGGGATGGTACATCCTTCCCCCCTTTTGAAAATTGCATCCTCGTAGTTTTATTCACTTATCAAAATAAGTGGAGGTATTTATCCCTCATAGCATTTTCAGATTCCCACGTTGCCTCTTCAACCATATGGTTTTTACAAAAAACCATTACCTCGTAAATTACCTCATTCTGCAACACCTGCTCTATAAGGTCAAGAATCTGAACTGGATGTTCTTTATAAGAGATATTCTCTTCCAACAGAACTACCTCTAGTCTCAAAACATGAGATGGATCTGGCATATACATTCTCAACATCAAAACATGAAAAAAATTGTGTACCTGGGATAAAAATGGATGTAAAGAAACTCTATATGAAACTGATCCAACATTCTCAAGAATTTCATAAGGTCCAATGAAACTCGGATTCATCATTCCCTTTTTACTAAAATGTATCACACTTTTCCATAGAGAAACTTTGAGAAATACATGATCACCTACCTCAAAGGAAAGATCCTTCCTCCTGTTATCAGCATAAATTTTCTATTTTCTCTGAGTTGTTTTCATGTTCTTCTGAATCAACTGAACTTTTTATACCATCTCTTCTACCAATTCTGGTCCCATCAGCTTCCTCTCACTTAATACATCCCAAAAAGTTGGAGTTTTACAACGCTTTCCATATAATGACTCGAATGGAGCCATCTGTATACTGGAATGAAAACTCTTATTATAAGAAAATTCATCCAAAGAAAGATGATGGTCCCAACTTCCCTGATAATCCATCGAACAAGCACGTAACATATCTTCCAATGTCTGAATTTTTCATTCTGACTGCCCATCTGACTGAGGATGAAGAGTTTTACTAAAATTTAATTTAGTACCCAATGACTTCTGAAGGCATTTCCAAAATTTAGAAGTGAACCTAGGATCATGATCAGATACAATGGATAAGGGAACTCCATTGAACCAAACTATCTCTTTAACATACAACCGAGCAATTTGATCTAGAGACAAAGTATCTTGAATAGGAAGGAAATGAGCAGATTTAGTCAAATGATAAACTATAACAAAGATTTCATTATTACATCAAGATGTCTTCGGTAATCCCACAATGAAGTCCATGGATATATTTTCTCATTTCCAATTTGGCACTGGTAGAGACTAAATAATCCCTTTCGGTAACTGCCACTCTACTTTAACCTGCTGACAAGTCAAACACTTCATAGTAAAATTAGCAATATATCTTTTCATTCCATCCCACCAGTAATACTCCCAAAGGTCTTTGTACATCTTAGTACTACCAGGATGAACTGAAAACGGAGAACTATGAGCTTCACATAACAACTCATTCTTTAACTGTGAATCACAAGGTACACATAATCTATTTAAAAACCTCAAAACACAATCATTAACAATGATAAAATCAGAAAACTTACCCTTATGAACCAACTCTACCGTTTTTTGCAACTCACTGTCTTCCTTCTGTGCTTGCTTCATTCTGTTTGATAGAGATAATCTCACTGAAACCTGATACAAAACAAGATAATTTCCTGCCCCAACAACTTCTATACCAAAGTTTATCAAATCAAAAACCAAAAGATCTTGTTCTAAACGTAACATGGTTAATTATGTATTACTTTTTTGACTCAAATATTCAGCCACTTTATTATTGTTTCCCGGACGGTAATAGATCGTGCAATCATAATCCTTGAATAATTCCAACCATCTCCTTTGTCTCATGTTAAATTGTTTTTCATTGAATATATAATTCAAACTTTTTTGATCAGTATATATTTCACATTTTACTCCTTACAAATGTTGCCCCCAAATTTCTAAAGAAAAAACAACAGCAGCTAATTCCAAATCATGTGTAGGGTAAGTTAACTCATGTGGTTTCAACTGAAGTGAAGTATATGAAATTACCTGATCATTTTTCATTAGGCCACAACCCAATTCTTTCATCGAAGAATCAGTTTAGATAAAAAAACTCACTATTTCTAGTTGGAAGTGCCAAAACTGGAGCATTCAGTAATATTCTTTTCAATTCCTGAAAACAATCTTCACATTCTTTTGTCCAAATAATCCTAAATCCTTTTCGAGTTAACTTAGTCATTGGACTACATAACCACGAAAACTTTTCAACAAACCATCGATAATAACCCGCCAATCCATGAAAAATATGAATCTCGGTTATATTTTTGGTTCTTGGCCATTCTTCATCAACTTTTGTTTTAGTAGGATCAACAGTTATGCTATTTTTTGAAACAATGTGACCAAGGAATGAAATTTGTTGTAACCAAAACTCACACTTGCTGAATTTCCCATAAAGTTTCATATCTTTTAAAGTTTTCAAGAAAAGCCTTTAATGACATTCATGTTCCTCTTTACTTTTGGAATAATCCAAAATATCATCAATAAACACAACTTCACTTTATCACCTCAGTCAACTGATCCATCACTACAAAAAATTGTTTAACTCTGATTCTGACTTCTCAGGATGCTGATTTGGAAGGTCATTTCCCTCTGTATGCCTTCCCAAATTTTTTTCTATTTCCTCTACAAAAAATTGTTCTTAATATAGAAATATCTTAGCCGAAGCAAAATGGTAATCTATAAATGCTATATCATTTCAATATTACCATAAATTATTTTGGGGACATTAATTTAACAATACCCTAACTCCTAAAGTTATATAAACCGACCTCTGATACCAAATATAAGGACCCAACCTTAAAACTTACTTAAAATTGAATTAAATGAAAAATTCACATTGATGATCTTTTCAGGTTTAGTTTTTTTGAGAGTTAGTCCATAACTATTACATCTCAAAATATTTACAAGGTAGACACTTCTACGCAGTTTTTATTTTTTTTACAAAACATGAACTCCTGAAAAAATGAGTCATGTCTATTTCCATGTTTAAGACAACATGACTTTTCCACGATCCCATGGATGACCCTATTCCACATTATGCCCTGTGAAAAACATTTCAAAAACTTGGGATGAGCATAAAAAGCTCAGTAAGGGATACACAATGGAGGAAAATTTTTAGTTTTTTCAAAACAACAAGTAAACCATGAATACTATAACATAAGTAGTACATTTCACCTTTATGATCTAGTGATTACTCTTCGCAGAATAAAATATCATTACTTAACAATTTTGTAACCAAAATATTACCATAAAACCCATATAAAGAACACATAACATATAAAGGTATCTTGGGACATAAACATACATAAATGGAATAACCATACGGTCGACTTACACATATATCACTAAATGGAATAGACATATGGATGACTTCCATACCAAATGCATTGGAAGTTATAACGTAACCACCCATCCTGGTATTCATGGAACCACCCATCATTTGGTTTATCATGTAACCACCCGTCAAATGTCTAAGTACCAATATAAAATCATATCATATACAAAAAATATAAAGGAAAGGAAACATTTTCACATTTCAATCACAAAATATCACTTCAATATTTTGACATAAAAAATCCATTTTCAATACCATTTTCAATACCAAAAATACATAAAAGAGTATTAGGTATTTATTTTATTTTTAAAAAAACATTACGGCTTGTTGAGGAAGCCAAAGATCAAATAATACTCATTGCGGCGGAAAAGGTTGTTGTCACCGCGTACGTTAGAAGAAAAAATATTTTTTTTCATTTAGTAAAATGATTCATAGAAAAATATCCACTTTTAATGAAATGAAAATTCAAAGGTTTTTATACAGCGTATTAAATAATGTCTTGTATTAGGACAAAATATGGCTCAATGAAAGGAGATTGAGACGAAGTCCCTTACCTCATGTCCGAATTGACTCGATCATTATTTAATATCCAAAATAATAAAGTAAAGTTAATTTCTACTTGATTAGGAACCTTTTTCATGTTTATTATTCCTTTTATATCACTCATTACCATGTAATAAACATTATGTAATCATTTATGTTAATAACTTTCATTTTGTCAATATTTGGCACTTTAGTCAAAAATGAACACCTTATATTTACAAGTTGTCCATGTGGTCAATAGTAAATTATATCCAGAATTATATTCATGATTTAGATATAATATATATCATATATATCCAGTATATACATGTATTTATAATATTACATAACACTTAGAGGTAAGAAATGAAATGCACCATTCATGGACATGGTAAACCGTACGTACTCATGAACGCTACTTTCATTTATATTTCTTATTTTAATGGAAATAAAACATAATGATACATAGGTATATTATAATTCCTGTATAATATCATATATAATACCATTAACACTATCCTTTATACATCCCCCATAAGGCATTAACGAGTAACATCACTTTAAGGGGGCGGTAGTCCGCACTTCCTCAAATGAGATTATCGTATTTACCCATTATAGAAACCATAAAGGATTGATATAATTGGGAAGTATAGAAGCTTAATGAAATCATAAACATAATATATATCATATATAAATATAGTTCCATCATAATGGCCACCATGAGAGGTTGTAAGATGTAATTGAACATTCATCATTTCTTGAGGCGTTAGTTTTCCATCCACAGAAACATTATGTTCTTCATCCATTAGATGGAGGTGTGTGTAAGTGAATTTAGAATCCTTATTATAAAAACATCATAGTATATTGAGAAAACTTGGGTTGTTACAAAATAAATAAATAAAAATAGTTTAGTGGTTGGAGAATTAAAATAAATGAAATTAATTTAAGAGAAACTGTTACCTTTAATTTGGGTAACTCCTTTGGATTGAACCAAAAGGACTTCTTGATGTGCTTTCTGACTACTTTAAGGTTTCTAGGGGGTGTAGAGGGATGTAGGGAGCTTAATTGGGCATATTTTGGATGAGACAAATGGCTTTAGAGGTGTGATTAATTGGTTATAAGTGGTCTCCTTTTATAAGGGGGGGGAGGGGCTCTTTAGGAAAGTATGAAAATATTATTTTATAATATAATGATATTTGGTTTCTAATGGTCCAAAAATCATTATAATATAAGATAATATGAGTCATGGTAGAAATAAAATCATCCATTCAGAATTATACATGTCTTGGATAATATTTTAATCATTACAATCTTATTTATTTAAATCATTTATTAATGAGATAAATACTGCATCATTATTGTGTCATAAATAATATATTTATTTGATGTCTAAAAATTATAAAATAAATACCATTATATAGGAAGTGTTTTTATCTTTCCATGTAATATTTATATTCTAAAATTGAACTTATAATACATCATATAAAAATTAATTAGTAAAACCATTTTGTTAATGTAAACTTTGTCTTCACATTAAATTAATTAATCTAAATTGTCATTATCACTCCCATGTGTCTCAATGGGGTCCCAAAATCGACCCAAAGATGCCCATGGTCGTAAATGACTCATCCAATAAGTTTTGGACAAGTGTTACGTTAATTTTTAATTTTATAATATTCTTTTTACCTTGAATTACCTTCATTACCTTTAACCGCGATAAATAAAAGTCAAAAGATACTTTTCACCAAAAATTATTTTCATCTTAATGAACCACAATTTACTTATTGATAACAACCATGTATTTTGTATTTTTGAAAATCAATTCACAGAAGTGGTAAAATTTCATTTAAATGAAAAAGTAAGTTTTTTTAACTACCACAACGTGGTTTCACTATTCATAAAAAATTGAAGTTTTTTATAAAAATAACAAAAATTCAGACTAAGCTATATTTGATATTCTGAATCCAAAATGATGTCTATTTTTTCATATTATAAACATATAATTAGAATTAATTAATTTTAAGATAAATTTCCGTTGTTAAAACAAATAGCGTGTTTTTAAGACACAATAACTATCAAAAGATTGATACTTGTTTTTGTCCAATTTCAAAGTGAAATTAATCTCAATGACCAAAATTGGATTAAATGGTAAAAATATATTCTAATTACACTTTAAAACCAATTAAAAAGATAATCTATCAATATAAATAAATTATATTAAAAGAAAAGTTTGAATTAAAATAGAATATTTTCACTATTCATTAAAAAATGAACATTATCGGAAAAATTCCAAAAATTTTCACAAAGTAAATTTTGATATTACCATTCTGAAGAAGGATTTTATTTTTTCATATATAATGTATTAATGTGACCAAAACTAGATTTAAAAAGGATTCTCCATTAAATGGTGATAAATCAGCCTTTTAATGTAAATTATGCTTAAAATTAGATTCATTCACATTTTAAGCCTCTAACTTTTATTGGATAATGTAAATAAATTTAAAAATAATGTATATTAATATTTTAGTTAGTTTCATTCATTCCCTCCAATACAACAACTATGAGTTAACTACCATTTCAAATAATAATAATATATTATTAGTGTGCAACGTAATAATTCAAAGAAACCCGTTGTTGCGTATCAGGTATGCTATTGAACATAGAAACCCTTTTAAAGTAAAATGAATATTTAATTAAAGAAGATTAATAAGTATAAAAATATCTTATTCTTCATTTACTTGGGATTTTACAAAAAACATATCATGAAATCCAATGATTTGAAAGAGAAAAATATTATATTCTTATACTCATATAAAATTCATTATACCCTCAAGAAAGTGTGGGTATTAGGGAGAATATATCAAAGTTGGTGAGAATAACTTACATGAGAAGAAAAATATTTTGAGTTACTATTTCATGGGAATGTATTTCAAAAATCAGTCAAACTCATAATAATTCTTGAAAATACAATTCAAGGAAAATGTTTTCACATCCGCAATCATTTAAAATCCATTATTTTAAAAATAATTTCAACTCTTTAAAAATCAATTTATGTGTGAAATCTGATATGAATATTCTTAAAAGATCAAAAATCCTAAATATATGAAAAAAATAAAATGAAAAGAAAATAAGAAAAACTAAGAAAATTTTCACCCCCACACTTAATTTATACTACCCCTCATTTCAGTTTAACTAAAAATGAATATAAGTGTAGAAAATAATTGTGAAAGAATGATACAATGTGATATTATTTTAAATTGGATTCCAGGAGTTAAGCTCTTAGATACTTACAATATACCTATTAATCATGGAATAAAAAACTTCATATGAAAAATAAAAAAAGGAATATAAATTGAAAAAAGGATACAACATGGTTTAGACCCCCTAAGTGGGTGCTAGGATTTCACTATCCGTGGTCAAAAATTTGCATTGGGTTGTCTCCAATCAGATGGTCTGTGTGTTTTCTTTGATATCAACAACCACATGCGACTTTTCCTAATTTCCATGAGTACACACTGAAAGAATAGAACCCCAAAGATGAGAAGAAATTTCCCAAACCCCAAGTAATAAGAAATATAGAATTTGAGTTCAAGAGTTGGAGGGAATATAAGATACGTGTGCTCCTAGTGAACATCCATGGTATACTCCTCCATATGGTATGAAAATTTTTATTCAGCAAGGAGTCACACCACCACATTTTTGTCCAGATCTTATTCTTCAATCATCACTACATGGGTAGTCTCTTTTTCTAACATCCACATTCTACTAAAGTTTTGTTGTATCAAAAATTTCAATGAAAGATAATTCGGAAAGCAATTTAGCTAGAATAAAATTAAAATATGATGAATTTATATAGAAATATTCCCTTAAAATTAAATGATGATGGAGATTGATCTCTTCAGGCATGACCATTGAAAACTCAATACCAGTAGGTGAATCTTCTTCATTATCTACAAAATCAAGAGAGAGAAAGGAAGTTTCTGATGCTTTATTATTAAGGAGATGAAGATCCTGATTCAAGTTATCTACAAAAAATCTATTCTAGGATTATTTCAAAAACTATTGATCTGCCATATGTGTATCAGTTGTCATGGGTTGTGTTAAAATATTCAGCAATCCAGTCTTTTTAGCTCTCCATGTTTTTTTTCACATTTTCAATAATCCATTAAAACCAATCATCAAGATCATTTTAAAAATATTATTTCATTTGTGATTGTTTATTCCATGAATAATAATCAAAATTTCAATACATCAGGAACAAAAAAAAATTATGTAAATTTGGATAATTATGATTTTTTTTGTTTTTTAACAATGGAGAATTTATTTACAAATTATAAATAAATATAGTAAATTTAGACCACTTGATTCGAAGAAAACAACACCAATTTGATGAAGTGTTATCATAAAATTTAACAAAAAATATTTATATCTAAATGCAGCATATATGCTGACCTAGGTCGTTCTATGAAAGAGATTTTGCGGTCAATCAATCAGTACATATAATTTAAAATAATTTATATAATAATAAATTATTAAATAAAACTAAATGAATTTTTTTTGTAAAATTATGATGCAAGATAATGAAAATTAGATATTCAATGCATAATGTACACAATATTAATAGATACCAAATAATGCTAGACGGAAATGGAATCGTCATAGTAGATTGTCTAGAATTAACCTTTATCACATCATTGTTAGATTAAAATATACATAATGATAATTCTCAATCATATATGTAAACATCCTCTTATACCTATGGATGTAGATATATAATTCATTCAATGATCCCCGAGAGACTACACATCCACCTCCTCGATAGAGGAAGAATATCATTGAACAGAAAGCTAACCCATCGGTGGAATGTGGAGACACAATGGTACAATTCACACTTATTTCCCTGTCATTGTATATCTAATTAAATGATAAGCATAAAACATGAATGTAAAATGAGATGGGTTCAACATCAGATTGATCTCTTAGTAACATTCTTGGTATATTTACTCGTGATCATGAGTACAAGAGATTGTAGGGGAGATGAACGAGGTGGAAAACAAAAGATAAAAAATGAGATTGAGGATAAGAAGAAGAAAATAATATATTAAAAATGAATAATACTATTAAAATTAAAAAACACTACAAAAAATAGGTAATGAAAACATACAAATTCCAATTTTTTGAGAAGGGGTGTTGATATATATTTATAGGGAGAGGATGTTGAAGAATTCTCCCAAAAGTTATTCTATAATTATTTCTACATGTATGTATCATTAGATGGATGAGTTTAAAATATTTTTCTTCGCGAATTTTGTTCCATAATATATCCACCATTAACTATCAATCTTTTTCCATAATTGAACATTATATTGATCAGTTTTTTCCTATTTTAATAGGTGACATTTATTCTGTCCATGTGACACATCAGATTCTACATCTTCTGTAACACCCTGATATTTTATGAGAAGTATTCTTATTAATTTATTTGATGTCTTGTGTTGTATGCTACACTAATATTATCTTGAGATATACGCAACACCGTATTAGCTTGCAGTATACACAACACTAATATTGGATCATGTTACAAACAATTTCAAGTTCGTTTGATAAAAGTTCTTCTACACAATATCAAGTGTGTATATATATATATATTCAATGTATAAATTAAATATTATTTGATTATATTACATGTAACAACAAAATAATCTTACACCACACACAACACTAATTTGGTTTTCATTACACACAATCGCGACCTTCCACGATAGTGTGTGTTGTACGCAATACCGAGTTTCACTATACAAAGATATGTTATTAAAATATTATACAAACTAGCCATTATGAATAGTAATACCCACATTTTAAAATTTTATAAATTTTATCATTCAAAATGGACTTCATTTTTGGATTCGGAATATTGAAATTAGCCTAGGGTGAATTTTTGGTATTCTTATGAAAACATTCAATTTTTAATGAACAGTGAAAACACTGGGTTACTATTTAAAACCCGACTTTTTATGTAAATAATTATTTATTTTATTTAAATTTATTTTAAGTCAAAAATGAAACATAATACATATATAATTTCAATTTAATTCATTGGATTCATTTTATAATAATTTTAGATATATAAAAATTATATTAAACTTTTCACCGCCTTTTACCCACCTCCTAGGAGAATTTGAAAATTTACATAAAACATAACTTTACCACTTCTGTGAGTGGAATTTATAAAATCCTAGAGACACGGTTAATATCAAGGAGTAAAATGTGGTTCAATAAGATACAAATAATTTTTTATGAATAGTAACTTTTTACTTTTATTTACCACGGTTAAAAGTAAATAGGGTAATTAAGGGTAAAAATGATATTATTATTACCCTAACACATGTCCTAATTCTATTTTATAGGCATAATTCTACCAAAAACAACCTTAGGAATATAATATTATCATTTAGGTCCACTTGGATTAGATTAGGACATTTATTATAATTCAATTCAAAGAAAAGTTAAAAGAGTTAAAATCAATGTTTAATAACTAAAACATTGTTAATATAGGGTTATACATAAGATAAATTCGACTATAAATAGTAATTATAAAGATGAAATTATTTCCTACAAAATGGTATTTTATTTATCATTTTTAGACAATAAATAATTTAATTTATTTTTGACACAATGATGATTCAGTAATTACCTTATTAATGAGATATTAACATAATTGATGTTATAAATACACAAATAAATGTAATTTGAGACTTTTTATAAATTTCAATAATTTTTTTTGGTAAAAATGACATGTTAGTATTGGTTTCATTAACTTTTTTAGAACTAATAATGCTATTATTATTTTCACAAATATCAATTATCAAATAGTGTCAAAATTGACATAGAATAGTTTTTAAAACAAATATTATATTATTAATTGTTATTTTATTCCTAAAAATTTATGGTATGTCCAAATGACTTAGATAAGGTTATATATATCAATAATGAACCAGTTGGGGTAATTATTACTTGTTATAGTATGTTTATTAACCATACAGTGTAAGAAAACAAGAAGACACGGTAAAAGTTAAAATATTTAACATAGAGTTAAATATAAATGATAAGGTTAAAATAGTAACCTAAACATGACTAAAACCTAATTGTTGAGAGGATTTCAACACATAACCACCTTATCTTCTAAATAAATCAATTTGGAGATAATAAAAACCGAATATGACTTTATTATAAAATAATATTTTATGTTTTTCTTAAGGTGCCCCTCTCCTCCCTTATAAAAGGGCACCTCCTCCATATTCTCTGTACAAAATTTTGAGCTGTCAAGCTCAGCCAACCCCTGACCATTTCCCTTATAAACGTCCCTAGAAACTTTATAGATGATATGATCTCTTCAAAAGACCAACTCTAGTGCTTTAAGAGGATGCTTAAAAGAGGTGCGTCGAAGAAGAGGTAATTTCTTCTACCGATTGTTTCATGTTTTTTTCTTCATCAACTTTTTATTCTTTAGTTGTATCATTATAAATTAATAACCTCAGTATCAATAATATACTGATATGTTATTATAAATATGAAACAACCCTATTTCATCTTCTATTGATCCTACAGAAAATAAAATCATTGCGCGTGCGTACGTACGAAATATCATCTCCAGGCCGTGGTGTAATATATTTTTCCACCACCACCTTACATGGATGGGTATAATGGTGTAATGAATAACTATATATGTTTATTATAACATCATAATGATTCTGAGATATTATATCATCAACTCAAATTACATTCACTAATTATGGGAATGATATCATCGCTCTTCTGTACGTACAGATTACCGTCTCCACGACACAATGAGATCCATTATCCATGTTAACCACTCAAGAATGATTATAAAGTATATATAATGAATAATAATGAATTAAATGACATGATAAATCTACTGGATTTATGTATATATATATATATATGTCATCTACTTACTTCCATTCAAGTCAATAAGGAAAGGAAAACAACATTCATGGGTACGTACGACCTACCGTCTCCATGAATGGGGTATTTCATTTCATTTATCAATTTATTATATATATATTTACTGAATATAAATGATATATAAATCATTATTTACATTATTTAATTAATCAAATCATGATATAATTAATAATAATATCAAGAACAACAAGTCCAACCACGTGCGATAAATATAACGATTTTACCCAAAATGCTGCTTTAACATGGAATTTACAAAAGAACGGTTAATATAAAGTCATAAGGGAACCATATATGATATCATAACAATGAATATGATATTTTAATAAGTCAATTACATTATTTAAATCATTATACAGGAGGTTTAGATATTTACAAATAATTTTGGACCTAAGGTAAGGGATAAATTTTCCAATCTCATTTTTATCCGAGATTGTTTATTCCTAAGTATTTACATTGGTTATATTTAACATCCATGTCCATATTTTATAAAAATGGTATCATGTATTTTTAAATTCCTTTTTACCCATTTTTGACTTTTACAACATGTTATTTAAGGAATAATTCTTTTTTTTACCATACGAGGTACTTTTTGACTTTTCTGGCAAAAGTACGAGAAGAATGTTTTTTTAGTTATACGGCATGAATGGATTTTTATGGTTTCATAACTCCTAATTTTCATGAATCATTCCCTACATGATATCATGACTATTTTCAACAAAATTCTTTTCTTTTCAAATCGCATGGAATTTTGTGTAAATAAAATTATTTTGAAAAAGAAAGGATATTTTCCTCACGAATTCATTTCAAGTGTTTTTTCGAAACCATTTTCCATCTAAGATGAAATTATTTCATATGTGTATGTCTCAAGTATAATTTCTCTATGATTTACATGGTTTAATTTTTCTTATGATGAAATGATATCCAATTGTTTTATATGGATTATGTTATGATGGGATGATGTTTATGAAACCCATTTTATTCTTTGGGTTATGATGAATGATTTATGTTTATGTTGTGGCACACGTAATAATGATTTCATTATGATATGGGTGGGACCTATATCTCCCTCCAATGCATTTGGTAAAGATTTATATCTCATGAGATAGACATGACTGTAATGGTAATTTAATTGGGTTCAGTGATATAGTACTCGAACGAGGAGTGAACTCGATTGAGAAAGTGACTTTGTCCACTAAAATGGTCTTGGCAGCAATGCCTCGGCTACTATGGAAATCATATCAAGTGCTTAATGGTTTTACAAAATTACATGAATTATTATCATTCTATTTTATCATGATTGATGTTCCTTAATGATATATTCCTTACATACATCCAAGATTTATGTCTTTGCTCATGATTTTGATGTTTAGATTTTACGTTGAAGTCTTTGCATTCAAATGTTTATGGATTGTTTTATGTTCTATATGTTTACCCATACTAAGCATTTGAGCTCACCCTTTTTATGTTTTCTTTTCCCCATGATATAAAGAAAGGTTATAGGTAAGAAAACAAAAGTGGAAGATCTTTATGGGATATGTTGAAGATCTTTCACCATGATTAGAAGATTATTTTTCAGAGTTTCCAAAGACACTAAACTATTACGTTCCTTGTGTGTTTTTTATGTTTTGTATTAAGTTTCTCACAAAAGTAATGTAATTTCCATGTACGTCAAGTTTGGGGTATCTACAGTTGGTATTAGAGGAAAGGTTTAGTTAAGCTTTGCAAACTAGGATGCTAAAACTTTAGTAAAATCCCTAGAGGTATTTATAAGGTATGTCTAGGGATGTCCCAAAGGTTATGTATACGTATAGGTTAGAATCCTAGAATTATGTTGAAGATCATGAATAACTTATGGTGAACCTAAGGTGTCATGGATTAAATAATTTTTGATAATTTAGACATCCCATAAGTGACTTTTTATGATTATGTGGTTCCTCATTATTTTAAATGTTTCTTACACTATGGTTTCTGGTTTTAGTCAATGGACGTAATGAGAAGGAATTCAGTTAACATTGATTCCAATGGACAAATTGGTGACTATGATCAAGGAAATTGTGTAACAACTGGAGAGAAAGATATTATGATTATGCCGAATTAGTCATCTCGATATATGATTAACAAGGTGAACTTTAGTTGTATTCCTAAGTCATCAAATAAGAGGAAGATAGAATTTCATGCATGTTCTCATGGTGAGGATCATAGAGAAAGGAAGATTGATATTTCTAAAGAAGGGAATAAGAACCTTGAGGAATACCTCAAATTGAGGGGAAGATGTTATCTATGTGGAGAAAAGGGTCATAGAGTGACAGACCATTATGGAGTCAAATGACTTATCTGTGTAGAATGTGGGCATTAACCAACCCATTGCCCTGACCTAAGAAGTTACTTCTAAATTGAGGAAGGACCTATTCAATGCCATTAATTGAAGATGATGGATTGAAGGTCTTATGTATTGGAATTCAATAATAATGTTGTTGAGGTTCTTTTATAGTATATTGAAAATTCATTGTATTGGTCCATTGTGGTTTTCTATAAGAATATGCAACCGGTAACCATGAAAAGTGATTCAAATATTTTGGAATGCAGATGATATGTGCATAATTAAGGGATAAGGATAAAATAAATTTTTTGATAGTATTCATGAGCTCATGATTGATATAAGGACTAAGTGATATCATGGTTTGAGTATATAGAATTTTTGGGATTTTGGTATGTGGAAAGAGTTATCTTTTGACAGAACTGATGTTTTCACAAAGGTTCTATGGTAATTCAGGTTTTTAAAGAATACTTGAATAAGGTATTCACATGATTAGAATGTGACAAACAAGATATATCTTTTGATATATGGGGGATAAATTATGGTATTCACGTGTTTGTTATGTGACCTTTCAAGTAATCGTTTTCTTTATACTATGAGATTGGACAGATGTATTTTGGATAAGCCTAAAGATTGAAATGGATTATGTTGGACATCATATTGTATTGTGTAAGGCTAAAACTTTTTATTATAATAGTATTGTTTTAGAAAAAGGACACCCCATAGGATGGGCGACAACCCGTTGTGTCGGATAAGGTTGCGGGAATTGAACCCATAACTGAAGTGCAATGGGCCGTTATTTCCTACCATTGGCCTACAGGAAGTCCCTGGTTAGTAGAAACTAGTTTTATTCTATTAAGAGGTATGATAGATAAAGTATAAGTCTATTTTTGGAATCATATACGATTAAACTCACCATAGATGGAATTATGTATATTTGATAACTTCTTCTAAACTTTTTTTTGATACGTATGGAATGACCCATAATTCTATCACATGATATACTAACACTTCACGAATGACAAATTCAACTTCATTTCATTAAGATATGAAGTGGAAATTGTTCATGGCACGAACAACAGAGTGATTATACCAAAATAAAGTAAGTATTTCTTCTAATTCAAATTCTTCAACTTTAGGGAAATGATCTTGAAAACCAAAAATGTTGTCCCAGTGACCTTATATCTGATGAATCATATGGTACCTTAGATCATAAAAAAATAATGGCTTTGTGATTGTTGGCTTTTTCATAGCCATGTTTTCTACCACTCTCCATCATAACATGACAGTTATATTCCTCTTCCATATCCATATTTTCACCTATGTTATCCTATGTGGAAACGCATAGATAAGTTAACTTAGGTAACTGTTATGTTTCATACATTAGATTTTAAAATTGTGTTTTAGTATTCCTTTTTACGATGTGGGCTTCAATGAAAGAAACATTCACGTTGTAAATGATTTATAACCCCGACGAATTTTGACGGTGAAGTTCATTTATGGGGGGTAGAATGTAAAACCCTGAGATTTTATGATAAGTATTCTTTTTAATTTATTTGATGTCTTGTGTTTTATGCTACACCAAGATTATCTAGATCTATATGAAACACCGTATTAGCTTTCAGTATATGCAACACTAATCGTGGATCGTGTTACACACTATTTCAAGTTCGTTTGATAGAATTTATTCTACACAACATTGAGTGTATATATATATATATTCAATGTATAAATGAAATATTTTCGGATTCTATTATACACAACAACAACAGAATCTTGCACTACAAGAAACACTGACTTGGCTTGCATTACACGCAATCGTGACCTTCCACGATAGCGTGTGTTGTATAAAATACCAGGTTTCACTAAACAATGATATGTTATTAAAATATTATACAAACTATCCATTATGAATAGTAATACCCAATTTTTAAAATTTTATAAATTTTATCGTTCAAAATGGAATTCATTTTTGGATTCAGAATATCAAAATTATCCTAGGGTGAATTATTTGTATTTTACTAAAAACTTTCAATTTTTGATGAATAGTGAAAACACTAGGTTACTATCTAAAAACCAACTTTTTATTTATATAATTATTTCTTTTATTTAAATTTATTTTGGGTAAAAAATGATACATAATACCAATATAAGTTTAGTTTAATTCATTGGCGTCATTTTATAATAATTTTAGATATATAAAAACTTTATTTAACTTTTCACCGTCTTTTACCCACCTCCTAGGAGAATTTGAAAATTTACATAAAACGTAATTTTAAGGCTTCTGTGAGTGGAATATTCAAAATCTAAGAGACATGGTTAATATCAAGGAGTAAAATTTTGTTCAATAAGATTAAAATATTTTTTGGTGAATAGTAACTTTTTACTTTAATTTACCATGGTTAAAAGTAAATAGGGTAATTAAGGGTAAAAATGATATTATTTTTACCCTAACACATGTCCTAATAATATTGGATCGGTATAATTCGACCAAAAACAACATTAGGAATATAATATTTTAATTTAGGCCCACTTGGATTAGATTATGACATTTATTATTATTTAATTAAAAGAAGAGTTAAAAGAGTTAAAATCAATGTTTAAAAACTAAAACATATTTAATATAGGGTTATACATAAGATAAATTAGACTATAGATATTAATTAAAAATATAATAATATTTACTACATAATGATATTTGTTTTATAATTTTTAGACATTAATTAATTTAATTTATTTTTGACACAACGATGATGCAGTAATTACCATATTAATGAGATATTAACATAATTGATGTTATAAATACCCAAATTAATGTAATTTGAGACTTTTTATAAATTACACTATTTTTTGGTTAATATGACATGTTATTATATATTTAATTAACTTTATTCGAACTAATCATTTTGTTGTGATTTTCACAAATATCAATTACCAAATAGTGTCAAAATTGACATAAAATAGTTTTTAAAACAAATATTATATTATTAATTGTAATTTTATTCCTAAAAATCTAAGGTTCAGCCAAATGACTTAGATAAGGTTATATATATTGATAATGAACCACATGGGGTTCGTTTGACTTGTTATAGTATGTTTATTAACAATATAGTGTAAGAAAACAAGAAGACGCGATAAAAGTTAAATTATTTAACATAGAGTTAAATCTAAATGATAAGATTAAAATAGTAACCTAAACTTGTGTAAACCCAATTTTTTGAGAGGATTTCTACCCAAAACCCCCTTATATTTGAAATAAATTAATTTTGATCTATTAAAAAACGAATATGACTTTATTATAAAATAATATTTTATGTTTTTCCTATGATGCCCCTCTCCTCCCTTATAAAAGGGCACCTCCTCCCTCTTCTATTTTCACAATTTTGAGAATTCAAGATCAAAAAACCACTGCCAATTTCCCTTTTGAACTTCCCTAGAAACTTTATAGTGGTTATGATCTTCTCAAAAGACCAACTCTAGTGCCTTAAGTGGAAGCCTAAAAGTGGTGTGTCGAAAAAGAGGTAATCTCTTCTACCGATTATTTCATGTTTTCATTCTTCTTCAACTTCCTCTTCTGTTGTTTTCTCATTATAAAGAAATAACATCAGTATCACCAATATACTGATATGTCATTATAAATATGAATCAACCCCATTTCACCTTTTATCAATCCTACGGAAAACGAAATCACCGCGCGTGCGTACGTACGAAATATCGTCTTCACACCGAGGTGAAATATATTTTTCCACCACAACCTTACATGGATGGGTATAATGGTGTAAATAATACCAGTATATTGTTAATATAACATCATAATGATTTTTAGATATTATATCATCCACTCAAATTCTATTCAATAATTATGGGAACGATATCATCGCTCGTGCGTACGTACAGATTACCATCTCCACGACACGATGAGATTCATTCTCGATGTTAACCACTCAAGAATGATTATAAAGTATAAATAATGAATAATATTGAAATATATGACATTATAAAGGAACTGGATTTATATATATATATATATATATATATATATTTCATCTACTTAATTCCATTCAAGTTGATAAGGAAAGGAAAACAATGTTCATGCGTACGTACGACCAACTGTCTCCATGAACGGTGTATTTCATTACATTCATGTCTTGATTTTATATATATATACTAAATATATATGATATATAAATCAAGATTTAAATTATGGAAGTATGTAAATCATGATATAATTTATAATAATATCAAGAACAACAAGTCCAACCACGTGCGATAAATAAAACGATTTTACCCAAAATGCTGCTTTAACATGGAATTTACAAAAGAACGGGTAATATAAAGTCATAAGTGAACCATACATGATATAATAACAATGAATATGATTTTGTAATAAGTCAATGACATTATTCAAATCATTATATAGGAGGTTCAGATACGTATGAATCATATCTGAGCTAAGGTAAGGGATAAATTTTCCAATCTCGTTTTTATCCGAGATTGTTTATTCGTACGTATTTACTGGGGTTATATTTATCATCCATTTACCTATTTCATAAAAATGGTTTCATGTATGTTTAAAGTACTTTTTACACATTCTTTACTTTTACTACATGTTATTTAAATAATCTTTCATTAGTTTACCATATGAGGTACTTTTTGACTTTTCAGGCAAAAGTACGAGAAGAATGTTTTTCACTTATACTACATGAACAGAATTTTATAGTTTCATAACTCCTAATTTTCATGAAAATTCCTCTACAATATTTCATAAATATTTTCAACAAAATCCCTTTCTTTTAAATTTTCATGGCATTTTGTGAAAATAAAATGATTTTGTAAAAGAAAGGATATTTTCCTCCAGAATTCATTTCAAGTGTTTTATCAAAACCATTTTCAATCTAAGATGAAATTATTTGATATGTGTATATTTCAAGTATAATGACTATATGATTTAAATGGTTTCACTTTTCTTATGATGAAATTATATCCATTTGTTTTATATGGATTATGTTATGATGGGATGATGTTTATGAAACCCATTTTATTCTTTGGGTTATGATGAATGATTTATGTTTATGTTGTGGCACACGTAAGAATTTTCTCATTATGAGATGGGTGGGACCTATATCTCCCTCCAATGCATTGGGTAAAAATTTATATCTCATGAGATAGACATGGATAGAACTGTAAGTTAATCCGGTCCAGTGATACAGGACTGGAACGAGGAGTGAACTCGATTCAGAAAGGGACTTTGTCCACTAAGATGGTCTTGGAAGCAATGCCTTGGCTACTACGGAAATCATATCATGTGATTAGTGGTTTTCCACAATTACATGTTTTAGTCCAATTATATTTTATCATGATTTATGTTCCTTTATCATATATTTCTTACATACTTCGATGAGTTACGTCTTTTCTCATGATTTTGATGTTTAGATTTTATGTTGATGTCATTGTATTCAAATGTTTATGGATTGTTTTATGTTCTATATGTTTACCCTTACTGAGCATTTGAGCTCACCCTTTTTATGTTTTCTTTTCCCCAGGTTATAAGGAATGGTTTTAGGTAAGAAAACAAAAGGGGATGATCTTTATGGGAGATGTTGAAGATCTTTCACCATGATTAGAATATTATTTTTCTGAGTTTCCAAAGACACTAAACTATTATGGTCCTTGTTTGTTTATTTTTGTTATGTATTAAGTATTCCACAAAAGTAATGTAATTTACATGTACGTCAAGTTTGGGGTCTCTATATCTTCACATTCTCATTTCATTATGATCATCCAACTGGTTGATTCATGTGTTTTGGAATTAAAAAATGTTTTTCCCACTTTATTTAGCATATATCTGAAAAATATGAAACATTTTGGACATGGTATTCAGATTGTATGAATTAATAACACAATCTAACAATTTATACATGATACGTCTTCCCATATTCCAGTTGTTGGGATCTTTAATGTAATGCTTTAAATATAGTATTTTTACATGAATCTTATTAGTGATTCAAATTATTGAATAATATTTCATCTCTATCTCGAACGACCTTAATTGGTGTTGTGAAAATCGATTTATGATTCTGTTTTAGAGGTGGGGTCCATGTTTTCCACCCAATAAATATTTCATCACAAATTATTTATTCATCCATTACATGCTTGAATGTTCCCCTAACCTAGAAAAAAAGTTACAATAAATAAATCAAGGGTTTTAAAAAATATTAATCACAAAATATAGAATTTAAATTTAAAATTTATGCACAAAATACCCCTATTATAAAATAATGTCAAAATTCCAAATTTAACCATTTTTTCATTTAAACTCAAATTACCATTAAAACATAAAACATTATAAGTAATCATTCAATAAAACTATGGTGAAATTACAAAAAATTCTTTTCAATATAAAATATATGAAATTACTTTTTTTCATAAATGGTTTATTAACCTTTACCCATATTATCTATTTCCTATGGATTCTCACATACAGGAGAATGATACATTAGTATCAGATCTTCAGAACCAGTTCGATTACCATAAAGGATAAATATATCTCCCCCATTATATAATCATGATTTAATTTATAGAACAAATATTATGTAATTACCTTTTGAGGATGAATAATTCGTTTTGGGGATAGATATGGTTTTTTATTCCACCCAAAATTCGATCCCTTCAAAAGGCGGGTTTATGATAAAAAAAATAAGGTCATCACCAAAGTAGTTTTAAATATTTATAATCATAAATAATGGGTTTAATTAATTCCCCTTATGTACATATTTCAATGTATCCTCATTAAAATTCATTAATATAACTGTTGGAGACTTTTAAAAATTTCCACTTCATTCCATTGATATGGAATATTAATACATGATTTACATTTATCAAATGTTTTTTGACATCCACCATAATATTTTTTATATCCGGGACCACTTTATTAGAATACTAGATTATATATGAGTAAAAATAAAAATTGTATGTTAATTAATCGATCCAATTTTCCGTCATACATCCTTCGAGATGTTCTTCACCAAAAAAGATAGTCGAAACCCCTCCATCAGTAATTTATTGATGGTAGAAATAATTTATTTTAAATAATATCATTCCAACCATTGAGAGAGTTGTATATAATGAAAATAATTATCTCTTACTCTATGAATTAATATATTGTTCATTTGGGTGAAAAATTAAACTTCCCAAATATAATATTCTATTAGGAGAACCAAGAAAATATCTGATGTGAAGTTGAAGCTAAACTCCCTCCCTCTCCAACAGAATCCAATGCACCTATAGAGAAATAAAATAGATATCCCATAATAAAACCATTTATGAATGTTGAACGTAGAATGAATCTAAAATGAAAACTAGGGATAATTTTATCTGTAATTCAATCACCTCCCCTATATTCCTCTTCATGAACAAGTTTATATCACATATTTTAATATGGAACCAAAATTAATTTCCTATTTTTATGGTTAGACACCCAATATATCGAATTTTCAGAGACTCCAAAAGGATATCACATATCATAATGCTTCCATGATTTAGTAAACATATCCTAAAATGGAAAAAATCTGTGTTTCTTACTATAAAAAATCTATTTATAGAGAATATTGATACACTACAAAACTGATTGGAGATTATAAAAATCATAGCTATTTGAGTACAATAATTAATAGCTTCTGATTAAGTGGAATTGGTTAAGTCTTACCCATATTTAATAGGCCATGATAATTGATCAATTATTATTCCTTTATCAATATTTTCTATTGAAAAACGTGAGGGGTAATCATTATGGATGGTGGTCTGTCTCAAAAGAGCAATTAAGATATATTAATAGGAGAAAATGTTCACATGGATTTAATTAATGTTACCTTGTAAATGACCAATGATATTATCAAGGTAAACATAATCATATATTATGGTGGATATTCTTCTATGAATTTACCAGAGGAAGTGGTTTCAATTGTAGAGGTTGGGGATTTATGTTTTATGAATAGTTTCTATAACAAAGTTCGATGACTTCAGCTTCCACTAATTAGTATATATACCTCTTTTCACTTACTGAACACCCATAAAATGTAATGATGTCTATTTAAGAGTATAATCCCCACACTCCTACTGATATTATGATCTAAGGCTATGGTTTTCACATTGATAAATTTTTTATAAAGATGAAATATTACCATCATTCACAACCATCTATTCCTATAATATATAATTGTATAAATGAGAGTATCATAATTGGACCTAGAGACCCTGAATATTTAATGTTTCTCACATCAGTTTTCATGTAAATATTCACGAAAGATATTTCATAAGAAACCACTGGTGGACCTAAATATAAATTGGTACCAAATTTAATATTATCTTCATGATTTTGATATATGGGGTGTTTATTACGAATCACACTCAAGGATTCTATAAATGATGTCATTTGGGTGGATAAGAATGAAATATTGACCTATCTTTTTCTCACTATGAAAAAATAAGATACTCATTTAGATTATAATAAAGAGACATAATTCCATTAATGATACTTATATGATGATAAAGTGTAGAGAAAATAGTGTTTTTTTATAAAGAGGATATCCTTAGAGTCCAAATCCATAGAACTGGAAATTGTTAAGAGATAGTTAATATTGAAACTATACTTTATCATAGATTCCATAGTAGTGTAAACATTTACCATAGTAGAGAGGTTATGACTTGTGAATGTGGTTTAGATTGTAGAGTTTCCTAGGATCTAGAAAAATATTGGTGATTCCAGGAAATTCATTTATCCGAACTAAAATTATATGGATGATTCATATTTATGAGTCATATAAACTAATTTTTTTTATTGAATCTAGCTTTGGTATTCTACTATCTCTTCATGATAATGAAAATGGTAATTCTTCTCATATAACACCGATTAAGATGATGAATTTTTATTATCATAATAGTAAATGTAAAATAAAATATAACAGTCATATATTTTAATGTAATGATAAATAAAATCCGCTTGAATATTGAATGGAATGGTTTTAGTAAGATAGGTTTTCCAAATACTTGAATCTGAGGTGACTTCCACCTACTCGACTAATCCAAGATGAGTATATAATGACTGAATATAGTGTAAAATTAATCATCACTATATATAATAAATATAGTAAAATAATATATGGAAGATAATAACTTCTTTGATATTAACATATTGATGATTATAAATTAATAAAATATAACAAAATATATACTATCAGAATACACTAGAGTTAGTCCACCAAAACATTGGGAATAAACGAATAATCATTATGAAATTTATGATGGGTATTTTAAATAAATATTATTATGTTCAATAGGTCTTGATCACCCCATTAATACCCCACTGTTTCACATGAGTTGATTGAATAGCCCTATAGGAACAAAAAAAGCATTGTATATATTTTTCAAGTTCAACAAACCTAACGAGCATTACAACACTTTTATATGGTTTATATAATAGAACCAAAATGGAATGCTTCTAATTTTTTCCATTGTCTTTTCATATATCTCATATGGGGGGGATTTTTTGGAATAATATAGAATTTTTCATACACAAAACATTATTTATTATAAAAATAAATAGATTTGTCCAAATATATGTATAAAATTTTTCAATTTTTAAGAGATATGAAAATACATTTATTAGTTAATGGAAACTAAAACCCAATTTTTCATACACTTTTTTGGTTATGTAACATGGTATGAACTCTTCCTCTTCTCCAAATATATTTAAGTATGTGAAATATATAATAATTTATCTATTAATTTATTTCAAAAAAATCATTCCATAGTTCAGATAGTCCAAAAAAATAGTGGTAAGGAAATAATATACTAAATAATTAACCATTATCAAAAATTAATATAACATTAAGGGATGATTCATGAATATTTATTTTATAGTTATCAAAAAAATGTAGTGGGGGATTTTAGGTTTGGAAACATTGAGCAATATGAGAGGAGTTCTATTTAATGGATTTGTTTATAAGTATGACATAAATTAAGATCTCAATACCTTAAACATTGATAGCCTAACTATAGACCCATAAAATATCTGGTCATTAGAGTTTATTAATGATGATGATGTTTAATGATTACCAATATTGAATACATTTTGTATAATATTTCATGAAAATGAAAGGAATAACCTGCCATGAATGAGTATTGACTATCTAAAAAAGTGGGGAACATAGTTTCTGGACATGATTCTTGTATTATTGCTTCCTATATATATTTTCATGAAATTTGAAAAAAATTGATATATTATATGTAGAAATGGAATATAAAAACTAAACATGAATGAGTGTCCAAATTATTGTGTAGAACATATCTGAAAGTGTGGAAAACTATTTTTTTATTATTATAGATTAATGATTTGAATGTTTAGGTTTAGAGAAAATTGAAAAAATATGATATAATATATATTAAATATGAAATGTAAAACCTCATGGGAATGAAGGGAACAATTATTTTAAGGAACATCTCATAAAGAGGGGCGTAAATTTTAATTTCATGAATCATGAACCAATATTACTGGTGTCTTTGGATGGAAGGATCTAACCAAAGGGAAATGGGTGAGGTTATGTGTATGATAAATTTTTAATGTAAACACAAAATGAATTTGTGAGGGTCCTTATTATTATATAAATATTTGAAAATGGTTACATAGTTTATGAACATAATGATTAGATTAGGGTGTTATATAGTTTAGGGTCACATGATACAAAAAACATTGTTCACATGATGGATAAAAAATCAGTCCTTGAAAGTGGGTATGATGTCAAAATTTCTATCATTGGATTTATTTAAATATAGTATGAATTATATATTGTGGTATGTGTAAATCATAATTTTAAAATATTGATGCGAATGGATGGTATGTGATAGGTATATAGGGGATAACCACTAACCACATTAAATTTAATGATTCCACTTTCATGTAGTCCAGGTGAAATTATATTATGAAATATTATCCATAGGATAATTTATGTCTCTTCATTAGTAGTAATGAATATAAAAACATTAAAATTACCATGTATAGGTGTTCAACAAATCTTAATGCACTTGTTTCTCATATGAAATGAAAGGGATATTCATATTTAAATAGTGATGGAATAAACTATAATCATGAGGTAAAGGAAAAAAAACAAGGGTTCAATCACCCTGATAGTTATACCACGATATAATGAACAAATCCTCAGGTAAAGAGAGCAGAATAATAATCATCCTAATCATGGTTGTATAATAAAAATAATTATTTTTTTCACATAATTTTTTTTTCAGAATATCACGTCCAATGAGGATAGATTTATTTTTCCTATATTCATATATAGCTTTCCATCATGAATTTACCCTCAAATGTTTTCCTATTTCATTAAATAATTTAATTTATTGAAATAAGAATTTAAATTTTCTAAATCCCCCCTTTACCAGTTTTTTCCCTGTGATTTTTGTTGCATTAATTTTCTAGATTAATGGTCCCAAATTTTAGACCCCTAAGGATTGTATATTAAGGGAATACATTGTTTTTCTAATGCTACTAATGGATGAGGATATAAAACAATGACTAATAATTGAGAGACTTTAATAGATAAGTTAAATAAAAAACACTATTTTAATGAACATCCCAATTGTAGTATAGATCATCAAAAAAAAGATGAACATAGCATACCTATTGAGTGAATAATCCTGAAATAATAGATAAAAAATTTAGCCTTAGTAATAAAAAAATAACATGATTATAAATTACAATATTATTTGGATAGTATTTTAGGGATGATGAATCTACTTTATGGTCATGATTCCTAAACCCCAAAAAGTAATAACTAATCTCTAAAATTAAGTCATTATAAAAATTAATGTGACTAAATAGGTATACGGCCATTGTAATTTATGACATAGCATAAGGCATGGAGTTTAAGGATTTAGTTATCTAGACATATTATATGGCAGCGATATTTAAACCTAAAAAAAGATTAATTTTTAAGAGTTCTTTAGAACATTTTACTATGTAATGAAGATGATATAAATCATGAATTGAGGTATGTGAATCATAATTAGTATATTGATCAAGTATATTGTGGATAACTGGTGTCTAATATTTAAATTAATGATCCCTGACCATGTTTTTAGAGGGGTATGTATATTTGAATAAGATCCCAGCAAGATAGAGTATTTTTTACAATGGTATATTCTGAAAATGATATCATTACCATTTCCAAAAATAGGTGTACATTGGAGAAAAATATTCTCATTACCAATATTGCGACCAAATTGGATTGATGCTATTTTTGGACGATAAATTTTTTTTGATGAAATTGTTTTCTTCATTTTTTCAATAAAGAATGAAATATACTCACATTTAATTTTTGTTGATTATAACTAAAATATAAATAAG
Organism: Viscum album; assembly: GCA_963277665.1. Classification (NCBI taxonomy): domain Eukaryota; kingdom Viridiplantae; phylum Streptophyta; class Magnoliopsida; order Santalales; family Viscaceae; genus Viscum; species Viscum album. The sequence goes on from OY728136.1 coordinate 176,255,196, forward strand.
AAAATAAGACAAAAATACTTTATAATGGCTCTCTGATTTTCAAGAAGTTCTCTGAGTAAAAAATTTCATCAGATTCACCATGGGTCTATAGTAGAGATTCAATCATAATAGGAATTGAAATATGAATGAATCTGATGGAAATATAAAGATTCCTTGAAGATATTTTTTTTATCATAAATCAATAGTAATATGAAAAATAAGTGATTCAATACTTTTTAAGGAAATATGGAGAGAAAATTTTACATTGAATAATTAGGTTTCATTTTAAATAAAAAAATATCTGGAAGGAAGGTAAGTTACAAAAACATCACAATGTAAGTCAGATGATGTCAAAGATGATATTATATGTTCTCAACATCATGAGTAAGACATTATTAAATTAAATAATTTATAGAATAATATTTTTTTGGAAGAAGAACCTTTCTGATGAATATTCATTGGTTTGAGATCATTATACATTTATTTATTTGAGGGATGGGATATTTTGTTTAGAACATGAGAAGATAATGATAATGGTTTTCAGTTTGACCAACTATCCATAAGATAAAACCCTTTATAGATTTATTTGTTTAGGGAAGAATTTTTTTCTGACACCCATTCATCAAATGTGGTGAACCACCAAACTTTGGAGTGACCCTAAAATTAATCATCACTAGCAGTGATGGTTGTAAATGAGAATTAGAGGGAAAATGTCGTATTAGGTTTTTTTGGGACTGATCAGTAATTTTATGTTGTTGGAAAAAATTTGTGAAATAAAATTATAGACCGATCAAAAATGTATTCAACCATTTTCATTAGATTTAATTTTATTGACTTCTATATCAATTGGGTCATGAAAATAAACAAAATCAAATATGTTTGGAATTGGGTCAATATCCAGCGGACTAGTAGTATCAACGATTCATTAGACTAAAGAAGATAACGATCAATAAAAAATAGTATGATATCGATAAAATTCACCGAACACTACACATCATTAGACAACTGATCATCATTTAGTAGAAAATAAAGAAATACTTGTTTTTTCAAAAAAAAATATTTCAATTTATTATAATTGAATTTTAATGAGATTGGTGTATGTTTTTTTTGATAAGGTTTGGATTATGATCATGAAGTAATTCATAGAATTTTATATATATTTAGAAGTTGTGACTTAGTTTATGGATGAATAATTTAAGTGATTACTTATCATTCAGTTACTATAAATTTTCATAATGGGAATTTTTTCCATTGGTTATATGCATCAAAATGAGATTTCGTCTACTTTCATATCATAAATTTGTATGGAGAAACATAATTGAAATTATGTTTTGGAAAATATTTAAAAATCATAGTGATAAAATTAGATCTAAAATATTAATTATATTAAGGATCGGTTAGAATATATGAATTGATCTGAACATGTGAGAGGATTCCTGAATATTTTAGTAGAGTCAAGTACATTTAAATGGAACAGAAGATGTAAAAAATGTATATTTATTTGGAATGAAATTTAAAGATCAGGAAATTTTTTAATGAAAACATCACATATTAATATCTAAAAATCTCTCTTACTAATAAATTGTATGAAGTATATTTTACTTTCCAACATAAGTAATTTTTACATGTGAAGATATAGAATGAAAAATAGTTGGTGCTTTTAAGAGAGAATGTGTTTTTTTAGATATATTGTATATATTTTCGGGACAAAAGAGGAATAATAAGGAAAATATTATTCAATGGATTTTATAATTAGAGAGGAAAAAACAACTATGTTATATGAACTGAGGTTGAAGATGTTCATAATTGCTTCAAGGGTATTTTGAAATAGTTATATTTATAAACTAAACTATCACTCTAGAAAATCGGACTATGAATCAGACTACATATCAATAAAAATTCTATTGATATTACTACTTACCACTGGGTAGGAATGTGATGATTTTTTTGAATATTATACTTTATAATGTTGACATGTAATAATTGTAACATATGTTGAATCCACTAGTTAAATTTTCTAAAATTGGTACAAAAATTGTATTTTATCATCTTGTGCATCATGAAGTATATACACTGTTTTATTATAAATAGTGTTATATATGTGTAAAATAATATACTACTTGTGTTATCCATTATAAGAATTTTTTTCAAGTTTATTTTTTGGTATTTTATCGTATCCAACCCATACAATGGTTGTAGTTTCTCTTGTATAGTAGTGAACCATGTTAATTTTTGTGCTCTTGTGGATGTGTGATTGACTTGTTCTAATACAGTTACTAAATAACTAAGAGAAAGTGAAATATATTTCATAAGGAAATATAAATACAATAAAAATATATCATGTATTCACCCTGACCCCTCTTATTGAAATATTGATCCTAATTGGGCAATCTCCACTGGTAATAGAGCTATGGATCCCTTTTCTTACTCATTTTTGATTTATTTGAATAGAACATGGGATGTATATTGTAAATTGTATGAAAAGTAATGGGATTGTTATATTTGATGTTATGATATATCACATCTGTAAAGATAGAATGATGCATTATCTTATGAATCTTTATTATGATGTTCTTCAAGATACAACATGTTGATTTCCACTTATTGATTAAAAAATATTTAATAATACTTTTGAAAAGAAGAATCATGAGAAATATAGACGAGACAAGAATAATTTACATAAATCACTTTTTAAAGTAATTTTCTAATGTTGAAGGATGTTTTCACTAAAAAGGTATCTGGGATAATTTGAATGGAAGTTATGATGGAATTACAATATTAAATAAGGAATCATTTCAAATATGGAGGTTGAAGTATAATGATTTCAAGATTGGGGATTATGAATTTTTGGAGACTTATTTTATATGGTTAATGATATTATCATCACTATAATATGTCATGGTGAAATTTTTAACGACACTACATTAGTGGAAAATACCTTGATTATTCTTCTTAAAAAGTTTTATGTTAAATATTCATCATTAGAAAATACTGGTGCAGAAAATTATCACTAGATTATATTCATAAAAATATAATTACATATTAAATGAGATGGTAGAATATTATAATGGAAAAAATAGCTGATAAGGAAATTTATTTCAATGATATCAAGAAATAAACACTTAATTACATCCTTAATGATTATGAAGCTATATATTATGATTCTGAAAATGATGTATTTAAAAATATTAATGAACTTTTATAATCATTTTCCAAAAAGGTGAAATGATATATTGGAATTTATAAAGTGAAAAATCTTATAAAATTATATGAATGTGGATCTTTTGGTAACATTTCATTGATTTTAACAAAAAGTATGAATGAATTAAACATTTATGAAAATGATATGAGGTAGAGGAGACCATGAATAAAAAGGGTAGTAAGGATAAATTTTATTCCAAAGGTAAAGATAAAATGATACCCCAATATAAAAGATTATGTTATTGTCAAAAAATGTTGAAGAAGAATACCTTAAAGATGATTCTAAAAATTTTAGACATAATGAATGAGAGAATACATTCATCACAATATTAAATAATAAATAATTCAGAATCATGAATTATAAAGTTTAATTAACATGATTATAATTTCATATGAATAAATTGTTGAAAGTATTTCTCAGAAAGATTAGATGTCTCGAGATTAAAATCAAGATGTTAAAATATTAAAATTCATCGAAAAAACAATAATATTTTCTTAATGAGAAAATTAATATGCTAGAATAAATTTATTATTTGAATAAATATTTTGAGAAAAAAAATATTCTAAATTAAAATATAGAAGTATGTTTGAAGGAAAAGGAATAAGAGTTGGAACATGAATAGAAAATGATCTATATATTATTATATGGGTAAAAGTTTCAAGAAAAATCTATCTCTAATATTGGTGAATGTTTTGGAATGTGTAAAACTATAAAGTATAAAAAGTTACCTTAAAACATTGATTATAATTATATAAATGTTTCTGAGAAGAAGAAAGTAGGGAATGTTATGTATGTAGTCCAAACCATCAATGATGAGATGTAATATTTTTTTATACATTACAAGTCCAATAATGTTCCCTCGACCATTTATTCTGATATGGAAAAAATAAAACCCGAGTTAATGAATAAGGACCTGATTGAGAATAGAATATTTAGTGGACAATAATTTTTAGATTTTAATGATAAAAGGGTCTATAAGAAAGGTGATCAGAACCCCGAAAATTCTGGATGTAATAGAGAAAAACATATTCTATGGAAACTGCAATCATTGTGGTGGATTTGGGAATATAGAAAATATGTATTAGTTCAATCAAAAATATTAAAACTACTAAACATATTACAGAAGAAAAATATAATGGGTAGTTAATCCTATGAAAGAAATAATCCTAAAATGTTTTTTTGATAAAATCATAGAAGGATTGTGTGAATATTGTTAACATGTTCCAGCCTCTAGAACAAATCTGTGAATCATGAGATAAAACTATAAATCATGAAAAGTGTGACTTGTTTTTTCTCCTGTACAATAAATGATCCTTAAAAACCTACAATAAGTTGCATGTGAAAAATATAAAGGAAAACAAATGGATATTATTTACAATCTTCTCTAAATGAAAAAAAGAAGAACAACACTCGATATTGTATATTGAGTGTTCTTATTATTTGAAAAGAGTCATAAAATTGTTGAAGAATGTGAAATACCTCAAATAATGATTCATGAAATTTTCCAATGATGAATATCATAGAATCAAAGGTGTTTGATAAACCATAATTGGGGAAGGGAAAGTTAAAAAAATATTCATTTTCTGATGCGTGGAAAAAATATTTTATAACAATTTAAAAACATTTTGATAAAGGAAACTATGTTATTTTAATGAAATATGGGACTTTTATGGAGATATATGAACAAGGAAAGATAGTTACATGATGACAATATTGGAAAAGAATCTTATTTCAATTTTGATAGTTTCAAAAATCTTGTTTCATGAGAAGGATATAAGGGAATAAGTTATGGAATAAAATGCTAGGAATCATGTTTCCTAGAAATATGATTTTTTTTCTTGAAATATCCAAGCTGGGTGAAATGAAATACTTTTTTGTTACAAATCTCATAGAAATGAAACACATTTTTATTATCAAGAAAAGTATGCTAATGTAATTCATAATAATTTTAAAACGGAAAATTAAATGTTGTTCGACACAACAATTTTGGTTGGAACAATGTTGACTACGGGTGGATAATGTAATGAAGAAAACTCTAATGATTTTCAAAATATGATTGGATTTTTGTTGTATTTTACTTTCTGAAAACCCAAAATTAATATACTATAACAATAAGTGATATATAAAATATTTATTCAAAATTATTCATCTATTAGATATAAAAATAAATCTCTAACATTTCAAAGGAATAATAAATTTCCAATTTTGTATGATGTCTCAAAAAGTGTTGACATATTTTGTTATTATGTTTTTAATTGGGTAGGAAATTTTTGTTATAGAAGATCCACATATAATGGAGTTTTATTTAAATGTAGATGTTTTTTGTATTTCATAAAAATAAATGAAATTTAGAAACACTTATCATGGATAAATCATATAATTTTTCTACCACTCAAGTTGTTACCCAACTTATGTAGATGAAAACATAGATTGAAGACCAACTTTTTAAGGTAATGATGCCCCTTTCTATTGTGTTTTGATAAAAAAACATACCATCAACCATACATAAAATATGGTTCCACATTATCATTCAAAACTATTCATATCAAATTTTATTTTATTAAAGGTAACATAGAGATGAATATATTGAATCTAAATAATTTTCTTAAATCATAAAATGTTGAGAATTTTTTCTAAAAACCATTATAAAAGGAATCATTTTTAGAGATGAGGTTGAAAATGAAACTAAAACCCCTTACACATCATGGATGAAGAATGTGTTTTTGTCACATATCTCATCCAGTCATTCAGAAGTTCTGTTAGAGGGATTTTTTTAATAAATATATCAATTTATATATGATAAACCTCATAAAGAAACATGTATGTTGAGGGGTTCTGGGTATGTTGTGAACTTATAATTTTAGTTTTTGAAAAATTATAATTTATTTTTGGGTGGTTTTAGGAAAAAATAATTTATAGGAATGTGAAGAATGTGTTTTATGTTGTGAAGAAAAGATTGAGCTTTTTCATGAGTAAGTAATTTTGGATAAAATGGGATTTCTCTCAATAATTATTCTTTTATATAATGAGATAGTAGGCATAGGCTTATAATTTTTGATCTATAATCCATTTTTTGAGGTTATATTGTTCATGGATTTATGAACCATGGTTGAAAATAAAATCTAAATAGGGGTTTGAAGGGACAAAGTTGGATGTATGTAATTTTTAAAAAATAGATGAATTTTGTTATTAAAATTGTTTTATTTTTTTCTCAATGAAGATTTAATTCTCCTAAAATTTTATTTTCCATTTATTATGTTCAAAATCAAAATTAGAAAATCAAACTCAAAATAATTAATAAAAACAGTCAACTTGAAAACAAAATCTAAGTATAAATGTTCATCAGACTCAACTTGAGTGTGTAATAGAGTTTCGATTATAATGTGTGTTAGAGTCTGAATGACTCTGATTAAAATATTATTATTATTTTATAATCTTGGAGACGTCATAAATAATATTTAATATTTGAATCATTGGATACATTAATTATGAATGAAATGGGGAGAATAGATGTTATCGATCATGTTGAAGTTTGGTTGGAAAGAAGGAAGATGTTGGAAGGAAGAGATGTTAAATATACTTCAAAATTAATGTCAAATGATGAAAAAGATGATCATCATTGTTCTGAAAGGAATTTTAAAGTAAATATTATAGATAAAATACTATAGATAAAGATTTTTTTTTTTGAAGAAAACCCTTTCCATATTCGGTTCATTGGATTGAGATCCCAAGAAGCATAATTATTTAATGACTTTGAGGTTTTCTTCATAAGTTGAGAAGATGATTATGCAAATTATTAGTAAAAACAATAATCCAGAAGATTCAAATATTCATAGAAGGTTGTTGGTAGGGAATGATGATTCTTATGACATCGGTGCATCAGAGGAGGTGTGACACTAATCAACAGAGTGACCCTATAATTGATCGTCACGTGAAGTTATGGATATTAAAGGGAATCAGAGGAAGAATTGTTTTATTCATATTCATTGGGACTGATGATGATGTTTATGTGTTATGAATGATTTGAGAAAAAAATAAGAGGCCGATCAAAAATGCAGTGAACAATTTTAAGCATATTGAATTGTTTTCTTTTTATTTTAATTAGGAAAATAATTTATGATTAAATATGATATGTTTTCATCTTGTTCAAGATTCATTAGACTGAAAGTGACACCAATTCATCAGGGTGATGTAGATATTGATCCTTCAAGAATAGTTTTAAAATGATAAAAGTCATAAAACACTAGACTTCATTAGAAGTAGGATCATTGGTTAGAGGAAAATAAGATCAGAATAATTGTTCCATGATACTAATAAATTAAGGTCAACAAGATTTTATTCATGGTGAATTTAAGATTTTGGTGGAAGTTCTTGTTTTAAGAACATTGGAAGATGGTTCTTAAGTAATACAGATTTGTTTTAGTATCATTAAATGATGAGACTATATTTATGGAATAAATATGACAAATTTTACTTACTATTAAATTGGTACATAACATTAGAATAAACAGTTTGTTTTCTGCTAGATTTGTTAATTATTAAGAGATATCATATTCTCCCAAATCATTAATTATTATGGAGAAACAAAATGATGAATCTATTGTTGTACATAATTTTTTAACATAATAAATAAATTATAATGGAAACCAGTATCGAAAGGAATAATGGGAAGAAATTTTGATTTGATCAGATGATTTTAGAAGATTTGAGATGAATCAAGAAGTGTTGAGAAATGTGGAAGAAAAACAAAATTATTAGAAATTCGATGAAAATTGGATGATAATGAAATTCTCTTAGGAGGTAATAAATTTTATATTCCCGCCTAAACCAAATTTTCCTCACCAATAAATCGTAGGAATTACATCTTACTATGTGACATAAGTACTGTTCATGAGTGAAGAGAGAGAATGTGAAAGAACTCATGTTTTTAATAGATAAAGATGTTCTAGTTAGATATTTTAAATGGATGTTTTAAAAACTAAAGATGAAGAAGATGGTAAATCACATTCAATAGTTTCTAGAATCTTACTGGGCAATCATACTCTGTTTCTGAACTGAGGTGGAAGTAGTTCAAAATTGGTTCAATGGTATTCAAACAGATTTATACTTCTAGACTGAATAATGAGACAAAAAAACCAGACTAGGAATATGATGGTGTATCATTTAAGTGTCTATAAAATTTATTTCCTGCTATTGTGTAAGAATGTGATGATTTCTTATGAATATTATATTTCTGAAAGTTGATGTGATAACACAATAAGACGTTTTCAAGTAACTTGAAAATGTTCCTCAATTGGTTTCAAAAAATTTATTACATCATTTTTTTACATGAAGGACATGAACTTTTTTTGGAACATTTTGGTAAAAAAGTGTAACAAAATATCTTACTTGTTTTATTTCCACAAAAGGATATTTTGGTAGTGAATTATGTGGTATTAGATTTTTTTAAAACCATACCAAGGATGTAGCTACTATTTTAATTAGTTAACCTTGTAAATTATTTTATCCCAATAGATGTGTGATAGATTCACATTTAGCATGTTTCATACTATTTTGAAGGATTGTATGGTTTCTTCATAAGAAATTGAACTTAGAGAAAAAAGATATCACTGATTTAACCCTCCCCACAGAGTCATACAGTGATCCTGACTGCACAATCTCGACCAAAAGACCTTATTGGTTTATAATAATTCCTGAAATATAGACAACTCTACAATTATATATATTAGAGAAATCAACAAAACATTATAATATTCATATCCTGAATAAACATTTTATTTAAATTAAGTGAAGATCAAGAATAATAGTTAAAGATAATGATCCATACATAGATCCAATACATGTAGATTAATTATTTATAAAAAACTCAAAATAATATGAATCAGGCAACAAATTATTCTTATAAATAATAGGTAATAATAATATAGAGTCATATATAGATATAATGTCATAACCCTTCTCCCGGGGCCTGTGCCATGACTACCCCAATCCCACCTTTTATAGGCCAGGGGCTGCAGACTAACACCAAAGGCATATTCCCTAAAACATTAAATTTATTTTTTTTATAACCTGTAAGCACATGTTACCATGAATAAAGAAAGATAGAATCAGAAGTAAACTGAACTATAAATAGAGTGAGTGCTGTAAGTAAAAGGGGCTAGAATACAAGTCAAATTAGAAAGTACAAGTAAAACTGTGATACTATACTACTAAAGAAAAGGGAAAGTCAGATTTTGGGTCGTCCTTCGAGCTTTCTACCTGAAGGATAGGTACATATCGCCCCCTCATCACTCCACATCCACCAATCTCCATTGCGTACCGACATGCCATATGTTCCACCTCTGGGTACTGTCCAGTCCCGGTACTCTCAGACTCAGTCAGCGATGTTCGTCATCTGCATCCAACACAACAAGATGCGGGCATAGCCCTTGTAGGGGTGAGTATAATGATACTAAGTATGGACCCCGAGAACCTCTAGGTCTCACAAAAAACAAACGAGGATAAAAAAAAGTATGAAATCAACAGATAACCTTACATAGGTATCTTCCCATACATATACCTATGTTATCAAGTAATCCATCTCAATCATGAGCAAAGCACAGAGATACTAACTCATCTCACAGCAGGATTTATTCTCAGGGTGGAATCAAGTAACATTCCCTAACACAACGTTGAACACCTCAGAAGCTGGAAAATTCATCTTCTATTGAGTATAGTGGGCCTTCCGCATCACACAGATGTGCTTCCCACTAACCTTAGACTATTGAGGTACTCATCTTATCGAGTACCATGGGTCTACAACGTCACATAGAGGCATTCCCCATAATGGCCTACTGAGGTACTCCTCATGTAGAGAACCGTGGGTCTACCATGTCACCATGCTGCTCTCCACCATGGGTCTTCCATTTCACAAAGGCTCTCCCCAATAGTCATTTCAAGTTACTTCGAGTTAAAACGGTCAGCAGTCATCAAGTCTCAGCTAGCCACTAGGTATCTTCACTTTTCTCACTTGTATGTAAGAGGATCCTCCCCAAAAGCTACAGGTTGATGCACCAACTGCCAAGAAGCCCCATTAAGTTGTTTCGCAATGGTCCTCCATGTCATATGGGTCTCAACACAACAGACGTCACATCAATCAGACGCCCGGTCTACGAGTTATTAGCCTTTTATTCTAGGGGCCCGGTTGGATTCTTGCTCAATCCACCTGACCGTTCCACATCTTAATCAAAAACTCCAGTGGGGTAAACTCAAAGGGACCATCTCTCTCCAAGATTTCCAGCACCACTGATGGTTCATCAAACTAAAATCGGGTGCCAATGTTATGGCCAAGGTCATAGTGGGCCCATGCCCGATCTGATTCGGTCAGACTGACTTGGCCTAAACCGGCATGGGGCAACCTGGTTCCGGTCGGCCCGACCCACTAGGTTCGGACCGACCTGCACTTCATAGTCTGGCAGGACGTGTGGGCCGCAAAGGGCGGCCCGACCCCGTTGGGGTGCTGTGAGGGTGGCTCGACCGGGGTGGTGCGAGGCGGATCGTCCAAAAGGTTGGTTGTGGCTCGGACGGCGGTGAAGACTTGGATGAAGGCTCAGCTCGGCATGGAGGCGGTGGCTCAGTTGTAGCTAGGACAACATGGCAGCGGATCTGAGGATTCTCGGCCTGATTGGTAGTGGTGGCTCGGCCCAGACGAAAGTGGCCGTGGGCGGCGCGGCGGGGTCGCAGCTGGAAGAACCACGGGGTGTGGTGGTTGTGGGTGTCATGAGAGCGCAGAGGTCACGAGGCGATAGAAGCCATGGGGCGGTGTCATTGCTTCATAACCTTCATCACATTCAACACCACAAATCATCAAAAGATTTCTGGAGGCATTTGGCCATGTTTGTTTGGCTCGTACCCTACGCATTAGGGTGGTAGCATATGGATCGATAAGAACTTGAAGAAAAGCAGAAGGGAAAAAATTCAATCATCCACCCTACAGTTTCCCCACAATAACTATTCTCAACCCGTAAAAGAAAACATCTCTAGATCAACTTGATAATGATTTCATCCGCGTTCTTTTTTTTAGAAGGTAAGAACGTGGGAATATAAACATACTCAAATTCAACCCCTAGCGCGGGTTGTTCATTGACATCGATGAGGAGGGAAGAAGGTGAAGTTGTCGATGCTCTTCTCCTCCGCCACTCACTTCCAATCCTAGGCTCATGCGTCATTTCATCCTAGATGAAGAGGTCCCATTTCGGAAGATGTTCCAAGGAATATGGTCGAAGTCAAGGTTGTGATTCTTTGTCGGTGGATAATTCTTCATTGGGAGGTGTAGTTCTTCATTGGAAAACTTTATTTCTCCCAAAGCACTATCATCTCCCAATTCCCCCAAAAATGCCAAGTATCCAACATAATATATTAATTTGGCTATTATTTTCATTATAATAAATTAAAAATTGACTAATTAAACAATTAACTGATTTGGAAAAAATTAATGTGGGGGATGCTCAAGAGGCTCTTCCACATTAAAGAGGGAGTTGAGAATTTATCCCTCATTAAAAGCGGAGTTCATGAGGTTTAGGCCTCAGGTGGTCCCCACCACTATAACCTCTCATGGGAGGTTATGGTCTAGTGGTCCCCACCACCATAACCTTTCATGGGAGGTTAAGGTCTGGTGGTACACTTTTCTCAACTTCCACAAGTGGGAGGTTACAACAAAATAAAATAAAATGAATGTTTAATTTAATTTATTATTTCCATGAAAAACCCAAAAAAAAAATTCCACCCTTGACCAACTACCATTGAGGTGAAAGTCTCTTCAAGAGAGAATCAACATTGCGAGTTCAATGGTGTCATCAGATTTCAATTCTGAGCACCAGGTCAAAAGTTACAAAATGCCTCTTGTGCATTTATTGGACATACCCAAAAAAAGTTTGGAAAATTATTAACAGTCACCCTCGACCTGTGTTGGTCTAGGTTAGGCTCTGCCCAAGTGAAACACTCCCCGAAAAACCCAACATTACTCTCGGATTTCCAATCTGAGTTACAGTTTAAAAATTATGGAATTTATAATATAATTAATTTTCATTTAATTATTTTATTCACGTCCAAAAACTAACTTTCACTGGTGGCCCAGTCCATCCAACGATTTTATCTGCATAAATAAATCATGCCCTCATGAGTTCAGCGGTGGTATGGGATTTTCAATCTATGTTACCATTTTTGAGTTTTAAGCATTTAAAAAATAAAATAATTTAATTAATTATTTTAATTACAATTATTCCATTTTTGGGTTTTATCACCGGAGGCCCACGATGAACAAACATATGTCGCGACTAAGGTAAACCCACAATTCTGAATGCAATGGTGCCATTAGATATCTAATACGAGGAACTGTTTAAGAGTGATTACAATTTTTCTGAAAACTGCTTACGAGCACCGATTAAAGGGTAACAAAACTTCGACGGTTCATTCCGAGCACTCCGGGCCTTGGATCTCATGCCGTCAGATTTAATGGTCTCGTAATAATTTCATATAATTTAAAAAAATTATATGGAATTTTTGTTACATTACATATAACCTATGTGAATGGTGGTTCATATGATTATAGGGTTATAGTAGTAGAATGATTTGAAACTCTATTTGGATTATATGATTTTGACATCACAATATATCTTTAACATATAAGAGTGGTTCCACATATGGTTTTGGTAAAATATAGTATATATATATATCCAAATCACATATAATAAGGTTGAATTTATTATTCTAAAATAATATAATAACTAGAAGTTTCTCTATGTATATAACCTTGAAAATATAGAAAGGATCTGACCCATAGTTTATTAGTTCATTTACTTGGTAGAATACCTAAAAAAAATTGGGTAGACTATGTCCAAGAAAATATGTCTTTTAAATGTGGTAGTTTTATTATATCATGGTATTATAGATATTATCCACAGGCTAGGTACCGTTAAATTGTTTGATATATGACATGGTTAAGTGACGTTGTATGCAAAAGGCCTTAATAAATAGTTAATGTCATATAGAATGGACAATTACTCATGTATTTTAAATCCATAATACAAATACTTGGGTAGACTTATGATTATTTTAATATGATGAGTATATTTGTGTAGATTTTTACATATATATTACTCATGAAAAAAATGAAACTGATCTATGTTAGTGTTTAGCCGTTGAAGGGAATACCAATTTAAATGATGTGTTACGATCAAAAAATAATATTTAACTATTTTTATTGGGATTTAGGTTCAAGATAATTAAACGGTGTTAGTGTGTCACTATGTATCAAAAAATAACAGAATTAATGTCAATCATATTTATTTGATAAATGTACAACTTTACTAATCTTGTTCATTACAATAGTAAATGGATTAAATGTCTTTACCTTTTGTAATTGTTATATTTTTCAATGATTCAATATTTAATTATTGGTGTAGATGACATAATAATCATTGGAGGATTTTTATGCTTTCATAAAATGGAAGCCTATGCATGAGAAATTAATCTAATATATATGATGATTTTTTATGGATATTTAGAAGAATATTTGGAAAATTATTTTGGATAATTATCAATTTATAATTCATAAGGATATTGTTTGATAAACATGAGATTGATCCAGAGGGTATTTATATGTTTTTGAGGAGTCCAATTATATTTTTTATAGAAATATTCTTAATACATAATTATTACACAATAATGATAATGATTATGTAATGGTATGTCTGAATTTATAATAGATAAGTAATGTTATGTAATTAATAACTAATGTGTATGATGAGTTGATAAGAAAATTCATAAATGTCATTTTGATAGTCATAAGGCTTCATAAAATTTCTGAAAAAGTTATGAAAATTATGCAAGATTACTATACTATTATGTATGTGAAGCATTTTGTTTTTAAGGGATCTGTAACGGTGAAGTGGTATCTATAATACATTTTTAACAATTTAATAGGAACACTATTTATAATTTATAATGATTAGACACATCAATAACTTCATTAAAACACAATACTGCCTTGGATTGGATATGATATTATTTTTATACCTAGAAAGTAAAACTAAAATGAAAAAAATTATTCGCTAAAGTGACCATTCCATGTGAGACTAACCACATGATTTTATTTGATCAACAACATGAAAATATGAGATTATACATGAGATTTTTTATTTACATGAAACATAATACTGAAGCGGCATGATGAGTTTGAAGAGTGACCACAATGTAGAAGAAAAACTACAATATTTTAAGATTGTTCTATGAATAATGGGTTCATATATCTTGCATTAATAGAGGAAAATTTTTAGAACATGAATCAAAATATTAATATTATGTCCATATGTATTTTTCATTATAGGTATTTGTCATTTTACAATGATTATTCCATTATTTAATATGATTTCATAGATGATTCTATGTAAAATTTCCATACAAGGGATGATCATGAATATATAGATCCATTCACTTTTATATATGGTCAAAGGGACATGGTGTCCCTCCTCCCGTCGGCAAAAACCTCTGTCGGCTCTGAGCAGTTTTCACTTGCAAACAAGTGAGGAATCATGATACAAAAACTACCACTGCATTATTTATCCTCAGCCACCAATACTGACTTTGATGGTCATAGTACATCTTCACCACACCAGGATGTACCTCTAGAGGGGATGTGTTGAACTCCCTCAACACTTCCACGAAAAGTTACACTAGTAACATGTTATGTCTTCTAAAGAGAACCACATTCTCCCCACCTTCAGAAAATATATCTGGTGGATGTAATGTGGATATCTGAACACATCTAGTCTCGTAGTCAGCATCCCCATGTTGTGCCTCCCTGACTCACTAAGGAAGTAGGGGAGTGACTGTAAGATACTGAAGAAATGATGCTTCATCACGATCCACAAAGGATATCAAAAAACGTCCAACACTCCATCACCTCACGTTGAAGCTGTATACCAGATATTCTCTTTAGTGCATCATCTATAATGTTCCCCATCCTAGGAGTATATACTATCTCAAAGTCATGGTCCTGGAATAACTCAAGCCAATGTCACTATCTCAGGTTCAGGTCCTTCTGAGTGAAGATATATCTGAGACTCTTGTGATCTGAGTAGACTGTAAAACACTCTCTTATCATGTAATGTCACCACATCTTTAAGGAAAAGACCACTACTTATAAGTCTATGCCATGGGTAGCTTATTTCAACTCGTGTTGTGTCTGCTGTCAATAACCATAAGTGATCACTGCTTGCTCCTGCATCGGGACACATCTTATCCCAGTCCCTAATGTGTTTCTATAGACCATGTACCCTACGCCCTCCTTCGGTAGTCTCAATGTGGGTGCCTTAGTCAGCCTCTGCATCATCTCTTGAAAACTCCACTAGAATATCTACGGCCAAATGAAGGGTTGCCCCTTCTTTTTCAGTGTTAATAATGGTGTCTCTACCCTGGAGAAGTCGGGTACAAATCTCTGGTAGTACCAAGCCAAAGCAGGCGTCCCTCTCCCCTTAGGAGGGTATTCATGGAAACATCTTTTAAAAAGATGTCCCCATGCTCTTCCACTCATGTTTGGAACTGAAAACTCAAAACTACTATGCATGAGTTTGTCTTGCGCTGCCCAAGATTCATTTTTCAATGACCAAGGAATTCCTAATTACAATGTTCTAGGTAATCCACAACCTTTTTTACTAATACAGTCAATCTATGTATAAAATGTGGATGTCCAGTCCATTCCAAAACTAACATCGTAAGGCCTCGATGCTGCCACCAATAAGTACTAACTGAAAGTCTCCCCTCAAGGGTCATATAACACCATCGGAGTAAGTGTGATTATTGAGCCTCCTCCCAAATGTATCTCTAGACGTGAGGGTCAGGTCAACATTTTAACTGGAAACTCTAGGTCTTGAACAATATTTGTGGAATGAAGTAATGATTATTGCTGATGTATATTGATACAGAAGCTGGTAGTAGACCCAAACTATACCTCGAATCATTCCTAGAGCCCTTGGGTTGCATTCCTTGACTGCATGCAGCTACCCCCTTCCTCTGTCCTCTAGCTCCATAAGCCTGGTGGGAACCACATATGGGTGGTGGTCATAACATGTCCAAATGTACACCACCTCATGCTTCTCTCCTAGCTCTATATCAATGTATGCAACCCTACAGATTTATCTATCCTTAACACTTCCTCTTCCTGAAACATTTTACACACCCGAGTCTCTAAGACTAGCGTCAGATTCTTGTTTTCCCATTGCTAACATTCACTGGAAGCATCCGCTCAGCCAAAGAACATTCAACCAAAATGTTTCTCTCCAGCATCCTAACATAAGTAGGAATGCATAGAGGGATAGCACTGACTCGGATATACCTAATCACACATTTCCCGGATGTCCGACCCCGAATGCATTGGTCGTACTGTATTCATCGAGTACCTGATATGGTCGAAATGCCTTAATGAATAATCATCCACTAACATATTGTCCTGCGAAATCTATAGATTCTCTAGGAAACCCTCATCCACCTCCTCAATCCAGTCCTAATCTGCCTATGGGTCGGGATCGCCTCAAAAACTGAGGGGTATCTGATGTGGAAACATGTTTAAGGCACTAAGCCTACATGTTACCTCTACTGGTATCATTGGTTGTAATAGCTGAATAACGGGTTGTGATGTAGCAGGCACACTACCCGAAGGTATCATCTTGTGCAATGATCCACATACCGAAGCCTCATCACTATGCAGACTATCCACATGGTCATTCATAGGAAAATAATAGAGTCTAAGATGACCATATTCTCTACTGGTGTCTCAACTATGTGGAAAACATTAGAAACTGCCTCCAGCAAGCCCTCAGGTTCATGGGAATATGTCATGACTCAAATCATCGAAGGCCTTTGCTACTCGAACTCGTGGAACATGCTTAGTCAAGGTGAAACACCCGCCAGTGCGTCAGGTGGTAACTGCTTACCAACGGGTGGTGGTGCTGTTGGTACATAACCCAAAGATACCAACATAGTAAGAGGGACCTAAAAAGAGCCTCGTTCCTTGGGGGGTCGTCATCTTGTACTCTCTCGGGAATCCTAGATCGCTATCTATGTAGCAGCATCCTGATAAAAAACATGTATGCCATAGTCATTCAGTTATACCTAGTGAGCAGAATGTTATACCTAGCGAGCTGACTCAAAAGAACACAATGAAAACTTTTGAAAACACACACGCATGCAGTGTTTTCATGAACTGGGTCGGAAATCATAAGTCAAGAACCTAGTGTATGGATACATTATTCATTGCACCAACCCTGGACTCCCTGAACTTAAAACCGCATTAATTTCCCTTAACAATATTTCCTCATATAAAATATCAGATTCCTTGTTCTGTGGTAGAATAGAATCCTCTAATACCAATTTTTCATGACCCATCCCCTAGGGCCCATGATGTGACTACCCCAAGTCTGCCATACATAGGCCAGGGGATGGTGACTAGCACCGAAGGAGTATTCCCTAAAGCTGAGAAGGCATTGCCTTTATAAGCTGTAAGAAAACATAACCAAGAATACATAAAGATATGATCACAAGTAAACTAAACTATAAACAGAGTGATTGTTGTAAGGAAAACAGGATCGAATACCAGCCCAACTAGAATGTACAAGTACAACTATGATACAATAAAACTGATGAAAAAGGGAAAGTCAGCTGCTGGGTCATCCTCTGAGGATCCTACATGAAGGGTAGGAACATATTGCCTCCTTATCACGCCATTTCCACCCGTCTCCTCTGTGTACAGACATGCCATATGGTTCACCTCCATGTATCATCCAGACCTAGTACTCTTTGCCTTAGTCTACACTTTCTGTCGTCTGCATCCAACACAACAAGGTGCGGGCATAGCCCGTGCATGGGTGAGTATAACGATACTCAGTAGGGACCCCGAGACCTTCTAGGTCCCTCAAAATCCAACATGTGTTAAACAAAAATTCTAAAATCAACAGATATCCTTACATAGGTATATGCCCATACATATACCTAAGTTATCAAGTAATCGATCTCAATCCTGAGAAAAACAAAGAGATAGTGAATCATCTCACACCAGGATTTATTCTAGGGGTATAATCAAGTAAAATACCAATAAAAAGTCGATCACCTCATATTATGGATAAATACTCTTGTATTGAGTAAAGTGGGGTTGTCGCGTCACAAAGAGGCATTTCCAACAAACCTTAGACTTTTGCGGTACACCTCGTGTCGAGTGTCATGGGTCTGCCACGTCACACAAAGGCACTCCCCACTGTGGGTCTGCCACATCATACATTGGCTCTCCCCTTGTTTCCTACTGAGGTACTCCATCTTTTGAGTATCATGGGTTTTCCGGGTCACCAAGGCGCTCTATATTGGGCTTGTTAAGTCACTCCGAGTCAAATCGGTCAGCAGTCATCATGTCTCAGGCAGTCACTAGGTCTCTGCACTGTGATCACTCATCTCAGATAGGATCCTATACACAAGCTACTGGTCGATACTCCAACAACCATGAAGTCCCATGAAGAAGTTTCACAATGATCTACCATGTCATAGGGGTCTCAACGCAGCAGACGACACGTCAACCAGACACCGGGTCTGTGAGTTATTAGCCTTTTAGTCCCGGGGGCCCAGTTAGATTCATGCTCGATCCAACCTAACTATTCCCTATCTTAATCCAAAACTCTAGTGGGGTATACTCAAATGTACTGTCTCACTCCATAATTTCCAGTGCCGCTGACAGTTCATCAAACGGATATACGGTGACAATGTTATGTCCAAAAGAGCAGAAATGGGTCGTAGTGGGCCCGTGTTTGTTCCAACCCGTTCAGACTGACCCAGACCAACCCACGGGGTCAGGCTCATCCCGCACTGGGTAGTATGGCAGGCCGCGAGGGCCGCGAAGTGTGGTGTGATTCAGCGCGGGTACCGAGAAGGAGGCTTGACTGGGGCGGCGTGGGTGGTTCAGTTGGAAGGTTGCAGAAGATAGCTAGGATTGTGGCTTGGCCCTGAGGAGGTGTGTCGGCGGTGGCTCGGATTGAAAAAGCGGCTCGGGTGGCAGCTCAGCTTGGCATGGTGGCGGTGGCTCAGTGGCAGCTCGGACGGTAGGTCAGCGGCAGCGGATCGCCGGCGGATCAGCCTGGTCGGCGGTGGCGGCTCGGCCCGGATGGTGGTGGCTGTGGGCGGCCTAGCGGGGCCATGAGTGGCAGACCACAAGGCGCAATAGATGCGGACACTGCGATAATGCGGAGGTCATGAGGAGATGGTGTCCGTGAGGCGGTGTCATTGTGTTGTTTCCTTCATCACGTTCAACACCACAAATCATCACAAGATTTGTGGAGTGGTTGGGCCATGTTTGTCTAGCCCATACCCTCTGCGTTAAGGTGGTAACATATGGATCAACATGAACTTGAAGAAAACCATAAGGGGACAAATTAAAACTTCCAACCTGAAATTCCCCCACAATAACTATTCCCAACGCGCAGAAGAAAACAACCACAGATAAACTTGATAATGACTTGATCCATATTCGTTTTTTTAGAAGGGAATAACATAAGAATATAAACATACTCAAATTAAACTCCTACCTCGGGTTGTTCTTGGACGTCGATGAGGAGGGAAGAAGGTGAAGTTGTTGATGCTCTTCTCATCCACCACACACTTCCAATCTCTGGGTCATGCATCAGTTCATCGTAGATGAAGAAGTCCCATCTCAGAAGATGTTCCGAGGAAGAAGTTCGAAGTCAAGTTCGGTGTTCTTTGTTGGTAGAGAATTCTTCATTGGTAGGTTAAGTTCTTTGTTGGAGAACTTTATTTCTCCCAAAGCACTCTTCTCTCCCTATTCCAAAAAAAATTCCAAGTATCCAACATAATAGATTATGTTGGCTATTAATTTCATTGGCATAAATTCAAATTAGACTAATTAAACAATTTATTGAGTAGATAAAAATTAATTTGGTGGAAGCTCAAGAGGATCCACCACATTAAAAAGGGTAGTTGTGAGTTTCTCCCTCATTAAAATGGGAGTTCAAGAGTTTTAGGCCCCAGGTGGTCCCCGCCACCATAACCTCTCATGGGTGGTTATGGAATCATGGTCCCCACCACTATAACCTCTCATGAGAGGTTAAGGTCAGGAGGACCCCTTTCTTAAACATCTACAAGTGGGTGGTTAGAAAAAAATAAAATAAGATGTGTGTTTATTTTATTTTATTATTTCCACAAAAAATCAAAAAACTAACTTTCACCCTCGACCAACTACCATCATGGTGAAAGTCTCTTTAAGAGAAAATCGGTGCAGTGAGTTCAACGGTGTCCTCAGATTTCAATTCTGAGCACCGGGTCAAATGTTACAAAATTCCGCATGCACGTTTACTGAACGTCCCTTAATAAAAGTTTAGAAAATTATTAACAGTCACCCTTGACCCACGCCGATCAAGGATAGGCTCTTCCCAAGTGAAACTCCCCCCAAAAAACCAAACAGTACTCTCATATTTTCAATATGAGTTACCATTTAAATGTTATGTATTTTACAATAAATTTATTTGTCACTTAATTTTTTTATTCGCAGCCAAAAACTAACCTTCACTAGTGGCATGCGCCGGCCAAAGTTAGTATCCTCTTAAATAAAGCATTCCATCACAAGATCAGTGGTGGTCTCGGATTTTCAATCCAAGTTACTGTTTGTGAGTTATTGGCATTTGAAAATAAAATAATTTATTTAATTATTTTATTTAAAATTATGATATTTGTTGGGTTTTCTCACTAGAGTCCCGTGCCGACCAAACATAAGTCGTGCCTAGGGTAAACCCACCATTATGAACGCAATGGTCCCTCTGATTTCTGATCTTGGAAACCATTTAAGAGTTATTCCACATTTTCATGAGAACTGATTACACATGCAAATTAAAGCATAACAAATCTTCGACGGATCATTCTGGGCACTCTAGGCCTCAGAATTGCGTACCATCAGATTTCACAGTCTCATAATAATTCCATATAATTTAAAAAAATATGGATTTCCCAAGACAATAAAAATACCCTATTTGAATGGGGGTTATAAGATTATAGAGTTATTGTTGTAGAATGACTTGAAACTCTGTTGGAATTATATGATTTATACATAACTATATACCATTATATAATAAGAGAGGATACACCTATCATTTTGGTAAAAGATAGAATATATATAGATACAAATCATATATAAGACGGGTGAATTTATTATTCTAAAATAATATAATAACTAAATGTTTCTCTATGTATATAACCTTGAAAAGATAGAATGGATCTGACACTTAGTTTATTAGTGGATTTACATGGTAGAATAGCTAAAAAATATGGGTAGACTCTGTAAAAAAAATATTCTTGTAAATGTGTTAGTTTTATCATATTATGGTATTACAGATAATACCTACAAGCTAGGTACTCTTAAATTGATTGATATATGAAATGGGTAAGTGAGGTCATATGTAAAAGGCCTCAATAAATAGGTAATGTCATAATTAATGGACAATTACTCATGTAGTTTAAAACCATAATACAAATACATGATTTTACATATGATTATTTTAATATGATGAGTATTTTTTTGTATATGTTTACAAATATTTTACTCATGAACAAAATGAAACAGATCTATGTTAGTGTTGTACCATTGAAGGGAATACAAATTTAAATTATGCATTATGATCAAAATTAATATTAAACTATTATTAATGGGATTTAAGTTCAAGATAATTAAAGGTTGTTACTGTGTCCGTATGTATCCTAAAATAATAGAAATAATGTCAATCATATTTATTGGATAAATTTACATCTTTACTAATCTTGTTCATTTACAAGTGTAAAGGGGTTAAATATCTTTATCCTGGGTAAGTGTTATATTTATAAATGATTCAATATTTAATTATTTGTGTATATGAAATGATAATCCTTGGAGGATTTTAATGATTTCATAAAATGAAACTGGATGCATGAGAAATTACACTCATATATATGATGATTATTTACTGATATTTGGAGGAATATTTGGAAAAAGATTTTTGATAATTATCATTGTATAATTCCTGAGGTTGTTATAGGATAAACATGCGATTGTGTCATAGGGGATTGAGAAGTTTTTGATATTTTCAATGATATTTTCTTATAGAAATATTTATCATACATAATGATAACACAAGAATTGTACTGATTGTGTAATGGTATATCTAAACTTACAATAGAAAAGAAATGTTATGAAATTAATAACTAAATTGTATGATGAGTTGATTTTGAAATTCAAAAATGGCATGTTTATGATCATAAGGCTTCATAAATTTTGTGAAAAACAATATGCATGTTATGCATGCTTCAAATAACATTATTTATATGAAGCATTATATTTTTAAGGGATAATTAAGGGTGATGTGGTATCTATAATACATTTTTAATGGTTTAATAGGAACAATGATTATAATTTATAATGATTAGCCACATCACTAACTTTAATCAATCACAAGACTGCCTTGGATGGACTATGATATTATTTTTAGACCAAGAAAGTAAAAATTAAATGAAAAAATGATTTCCTAAAGTGGAAATTCCATGTGAGACTAACCACATAATTTTATTTGATAAACAACATGAAAATCCAATATTATACATCAGATTGTTTATTTAAATGAAATTTAACACTGAAGCAACAAGATGAGTTGTAAGAGTGACCACAATGCAGAAAAACAACAACATTTTTTTATGGTTCTATGAATAATGGGTTCCAATACCATTCATGAATAGAGGAAATGTTTTAAAACATGAATAAAAATATTAATGTTATGTCTATATGTATTTTTCATTACATAGATTGATCATTTTAAAACAATTATTCTATTCTTGAATACGAGTTCATAGATGGTTCTATGTAAAAAGTCCATACATGTGATGCTCATGAATATATATTTCTATTCACTATTATATAAAGTAAATGGAACATATATATATATATATATTATTGATGAAATTAATATTAGATAAATTGATATTCTATCTCTTAATATCTATATGAACGTGTCATTTTAATTTCATGTATATAAATCCTATAAAATGAATAACTATGATATCCATGTGTTTACAGTTCATCATGAGTTGATCATTATGAAATGATATTTGGGAGTATCTCAAAATATGGAATCCTATTTTACCGCAATATTTAGTATATAAGAAGATGACATATATAATATTTTAAATATTGTATGTTTTATGATCGAAATTCGTATTCAATTTTTCTAAGATATTGAGGAATGGTACACCACTGATGATGATCCAATTTCCTTTTTAATGAAGACCATATGAAGATGAAGGTCTTCCGATTATTAGATCAAATATGAATATTGAACATGTGACATGAGAACATAACTAGTCACTAGAGGCTTGTAAATGGGGTGTCAAAACCAATCAAAAAAGGCTAAAATTCATGTCCATAAACAATTACTAAATAATTTTAATTTAGTTGTTTAACTAGTTGTATGAAATTATTAATATATTAGGAAACCAAATTTGGGATATTTAACTAACATTGAATCATGTATTCCATTATTATATAAAATGAAAAAAATAATTATATTCGTTCTATTTCACTACTAAATCAGATGAGGGGAGTCATAGAGATTATTGTGAGTGGATTTAGGAAACTAATAATTTTAAGATTCTAGTTAAATATAAATTACTCATTAAAATATATGGGATAAGTTTTTCAACCTTCTATATCTCATTAATCCATATATATTTGATAGATAAAATAGTTATTAGCATGAGGCTTCCACTAAGAATCAAAAAAATAGTTTGATTTATTGATGACATTTTCTATGTATATAACATAGTTCTTCCAACAATTGATGGGGTAAAATTTTATATTTTGGTGAATATGAAACTAATTAATCTATTATCAAAT
Source organism: Viscum album (assembly GCA_963277665.1). Classification (NCBI taxonomy): domain Eukaryota; kingdom Viridiplantae; phylum Streptophyta; class Magnoliopsida; order Santalales; family Viscaceae; genus Viscum; species Viscum album. The sequence continues at coordinate 176,279,318 of OY728136.1, forward strand.
GGAATGGGGGTGAGAGATGAATCAAAATTTGGGTTAAGTCCCATTGATGATAGATCTAATATTACTCTAGAACATAATGTAAATATGGACTGATATGCTAAATATAACACTTCCATTTTGATTTCACTATCAATGAATGTTTTAAAAAAATATCACATGTATCTAAATTGATAAGGGGATCTAAGAAAAATTATGTTACAGTTATGATCTATATTTTTATATCCTAGAAGGATAACTTCATTCCTATTGGATATTATTGGAAAACCAAATAATGGGTGATGATGAGACCATAAATGAATACATTATAAGTGTAAAAAAATATCATAAGTAACATCCAAGGTTTTATTGGGATGTTATAATATTTCATAATTATTCAAAAAATGGATGTGAAGTTTCCCAGATTCATTTTGTTATGAGATATTGACCCAGGAAGAAAATGAGGATCTGGCACTATATGAGTTAAATAACATACACATATTCTATGAGTTATGGATAATTCCACCTCTCAAGGAAAGGAAAATGATGAAATATCTATTACAGAAATTGGAAAAGAAAAAAATCAAGAATAATTTGTATAATTAAGTGATTAAAAAGGTGATTTTGTTAAAAAATTAATTCAATAATATTGTTTGTATCCATTTAAAATGGATCGGGAAAGGTTAATGTAAAGGGGATGGAAAAAAATTTCAAATAATGTTGCATCCATGAACATTTTTCCTATGATTTTACATATTAAATGATGAACTTATCGGAATTTAATAAGGACCTTATGATGAAAAGAAAAAATTAAAATTATTATAAGAAGAAGAAGAAACATTCAAATAGTAGGAAAAGGAATTTCATTTATTATAATGAGTAAACTTGTTCATCCCCAAGTGTCTCTTTAGTTCGTGAGATTAAATTGAGTGATAATTTTGAAAATGGTTTTGATTAATCAACTAGTGATAATTATGAGAGATAATGAAGCAAATAATAATTGAAAATAAAACATGGTTTTGAAGAATGTATATAAGATATTAAAAAACTCAATAATAAAAATGTATAAAATTAATGAAAACAAATAGCTATGAATGAATGAAGAAACAAATATTAATGAGATCAATAATAATACATTTATGTAAGATAATACTAACAATATGTTGAATGATATTTATATAAGGATGATTGAGAATGAATAGAGTTGTTTGAAGCACAATCAATACAAGTCATTGTACAACCTTATTTGAATGAGGATAGAGGAACCATCAATAAATCAATGTATGTTAATGGTGAATCTTCTGGTGTTTCTGAGATAAAGGGTTCCAAAAATTATTTAACATAAAAAACATTTAATTTTAAAAGAATCTATTTTACAACACACACAAAATGCCTCAAAAGAATAATGTACAATGTTATAAAAGGATAGTTGTTGTAATGAACTCTTACGCATAAAATGATGAGGATAAAATGATAATTTATAGGGTTCTCTGAAAAAATAAGGAAAATATTTCATTAAAAAAAACATCAATATAACAATAGATATCATCAAAGAAGACATTATTTGGGAGGTGCATGTTGGTGTTTTTGAAGGTATGGATATGAATCCAACTTTTATAGGTGTCACGTGTCATTTTTATGAAATTGAAAAGAACCATATGGAATCTTTGGTGTAAAAATTAATACTACTATTCATGAAAGGTAACATGTTAATAGATCTAGAGAAAATCTACCCACAAAGAAATAATTATATATCTTAAAGGGGTATGTGTAGGATATGGGTAGGAGGGCCACCGTGGAAATTTATTCATAAATAACCTACAATTATAGAATACCTATAGAAAATTACGGAAGAATTGTATAAATATTAAATAAGTTAATGAAATTTCATTCTATATAAATGATATTAAAAATAAAAATTATACGAAAAAAGAAAACTATCAGGAACATTCACTCAATAATCTATACATATTAGTTTTATTTGGCCATGAAAATTATTAGTAATGGGGATAAGAAAAAACAAAGTCCCTTTAGGCCATGTGGTGAATGTACAGTAGGAGTTATCTACACTATGTGACCTAATTATTTAGAATAATTGTCTAATATTTGATCATTTTGGGATAGGTTTAATGGATTTTATACTATAATACCAACTAATAAAGAATGAATAAGGGTGATAATGTAGGAATATGAAAAATATATTCTTTTTAACAACTAATGATAAGGAAAACGATTCATTTCATAAAATCTTTTAGGAATAACAATGGAAATGTGATTGGTGTAGAGTCAAAAATAAGGTTAGGTTGATGTGAAATTATTATCCCACTTTTTACTTTTAAATAAAAATATGACATTCCTTATTTCAATTTATTTAATCAGTTTTGAACTATCATTTAGGGAATTATAGTTTTAAATTGACGTTACTTTTAGTTGATATATTGATTGTGGTTCCACTAGACCCAACTAATTTATAAACTTTGATTACCATTACATGTATATAGTTTAAAATATACAAGATTATATTCATACAATCACTCTTTTTATACTTTTTCATCCAATGTTTGTGTGGTAATTTCCATAAAATATGTGTCATATGAAAAGGTTACAATAGTTCCTAGGTATAATTAGAACAATGATATATTATGATACTTATCATAATTAAATGTCTTATGTTTTAGATACAATATAATAATGGAAAAAATAGGAAATAAAACTATTAAGTTCTAGTGGATCATAAATATCGATATTATTAATCATGATAGTTGCACTTGGTGATGATTAGTAGATGAAATTTTGAGAACTAGCCCAGTAAAACGATCATTTCAAGTTTCATTTGTCATTGGTTGTTCATATTAATAAACATGAGTATTTGTGTTTATACATGATATTGTTAAAAATGTATACCTGTTTATTTCTTACAATCATGAAATGAAAAAACAAATGAATAAATGGCATGGATAGGTCTCTTGTGTGGGCTATGCCCTTTGCAACATGTCATTATTTGAATTATAAAGTTAAAATTTTTCACAAACGAGTAGAGAAAGAGATAACATGTGGGACCAAGATGACTAGGATCCCAATACCTTCTTTAAATACATGGTCATCATACAATATGATAAGTTTATAATGAAATTTTGTGAAATAAATAATTCTTCAAAAGTATGATAGCAAGTGTGTAAATCCTTCATTATGATATTTCATATAGTAATAGAATCATTATTTATCACCATAGTGTCCATGAATGGTTTCTATAATCCCCTATTGGTCTATGGGATAGACTCAGTACTATTGAGATATGGACCTTGAGGATAACATACTAGGTTTATCCAAATGATCCACCTATTTATATAAATAAGAATTCATGATCAAGTGGGACCTTTGTACAAGGCCAAGTGAATGTATGAATTCGATCGATCACAAGTAAAATAATTCAATTATATTAGTCACCTTTTGAATAATGATGATTATATTTATTTTGAAAATGTTTTCACAAGTTGTTTTATCAAAAAATGTGTACACGAAAAAATATATCGCTTTTGATCAAACATAAAATATTTATGATTGGTTAAATTATGTAGGGATCAAGCTCCTTAAGTTAATGGTTCATATTTTAACACATAACATGTTAATATTTTACAAGGTAATTATAATATATTATTGATAATTATGTAAAGTTATATAAGTCACATGTGTGTAATAGAGTTAAATAATTAATGTTATTACTTTCCATTAACTAAAGTTAAATTTTGGAAAGTATAAACATGGTATAAACCATCATTTAACCACTAGAATAGTGAACTCCACCATTTGGAAGAATTTATAGAGTTAATATTCTCTATACTCTCTAGTAAATCTATTAAAGATAGATCCTAAAGAATGAACATGGTCCGATCGTTCCCTTATTCATGGTCAATTTTGTATTTTCTACATGATCAATGAGATGTAGTAAATATATTTGTTTTACCACTCAGTCATCTTGAAATAATTTATAGATGATCTTATAGTTATGGTTCACATGTGAAGGATCTAGAGGATTCTTATCATGGAATATTTGATCCATGACAAGCTGAAAGTGGGAGAATCAAATCCTCAAACTCAAATGATCAAGGTTCCATTTACAGTTTCATTAAATTTTAGATTTATTAACTAAATTTAATTTCATATTATTTATTGATAAATATAGAAACATGATTTTTGAGTTTATAGACATTAACATGAAATTGAACCAAAAAATTTAAATTTCACGATTTTCAACCTTCCACAATTCCATGGGTTCTATCAAGAAGTATCTTCGTGAACATGTAATTATTTATTTTAATAAAATTTCAATTGTAAATATGCATCATATGATTCGAACCATGGGTTTTTAAATATTCTCAAAACACAGATAAAATTTTGATCTGATTTCATATTTCAAATATATGGATGATCAAAGATTGATGATTTTTGTGTATAATTGTGATGAAAATTTATGTTTTTCCATTATTAAAATGTAATGGCTATTAGTGGCAGGGGTATTTAGCTAGATAATAATGTGGCCACATTTTGTTTTACCAAGAGACAATAAAATATGATTGGGGGATCCCTTTGTTGATATGTCATGATGTTTAAGCCTGAATAATAATGCAAATAATAAAAAACTAAAGTTGTAAACTTTCCCATCACTATGGAAGGTTGTTTTTTAATTAAAAAATGTTAACATAAATATAAAAATTAATTAAATGGATGTAGACAACTTGGCCACTCCCAATTATGGGGAGGGTTATGTGTTAGACTATATATATATATATATTTCTATATTATAATATATAGTATATAATATAAATATTACAATATATATTATGTAATATAAATTTTATAATATGATATGTATATCATATATATATATATATGTGTGTTTAACTATATATCCAACTAAGATTGAGAAGGACCAATATTGTCTGGGTCTTGGCAACTCGGCTTGTCAATCCCTTCACTAACACTAAATTCTTATCCCAATAACATATTTTAGTATTAATGAAACCAAATAAATTATGGTAAATTTCATAAATTATATTCATTGGTTTATTTCATGACCCTCCTTCACCATGATAAGGTAAAGGACAAAAATATTCCCTCCCCTTCCATCGTCAAGGTGAAGGAGAGATAGTGACCGGCAAGACCCTCCCTCAGTAGGATCTGGAGTGGCGGTGAGCACTAAGGGTATAAAATCTCATATAAATTGAAGGAATTACCATTTTCATAGAACATTATCAGAACATTAGATGGTAAATCCCAGAAACACCAATGAAAAATAACGCCAAAAATACATTCCCATAAGCATGTTAAAAAAATGGATAAAAAGTACAAGAAAATATCTAAAAAAAGTACCATAATAGAAGAATAGGTGGAATGATGATTGTCCCGATGCCCAAGCTATTAAGGTCTGACACGGTCCTCAAACACCTCCTAGAACCCTGAAAAAAGTTATATATATAGGGTGATTATATAGTTATAATCAATAGGGAAACCAAAATTTCTCATGCACGCATGGGGATACATTCTAGTGCCCCTAGAGAAATAATTGTAACAAAAATACCATGAAAGGAAAACTATCCACCCAGCCTCAATAAAGAACACTCACCTAATTTTGCACATCATGTAAAATAATAGTAGTAGTTAATCAATACTTGGTTACCTAAAAACTCTTTCCCATAAGTTATTTAAAACTTCATATGCATCAAACCTCCGAGAAAAATTATACTAAATACCCACTATCTCCCACAAAAACAACCATATAGGACATACCAACCACTAATTTATCTCTCCCGCAAACACATGGGCCACCAAAACCACACAAAACCACACCCGCATACACCTATGCCACAACAACCATAACCATGCCCAAAGACACCTGGTCCAAAACAACCACTTTCATGCCTGAGGACACCTAGACTAGAACAAACACTGCCATGCCCAAAGGAACATGTGTCTCATCCCAAAGACACTTGAGAAACAAACCTACCCACACAAACCTATGCCTACAACCCCAACACCCCCTACTCAAAGATTCTTAGGTCATAATTAACATTCAGATATCACATCCTACTCGGAGAGTCTTGGGATACCTAGGATAGGGAGCAGAAAAGAGATAATAACTATCCACTCATATGAATGTTTGACAAAACACCCTCCCTCATGAAATGGGTGAGTTTGGTATGATGTGTTAAAAAAGGGTATAATGGGTATAAGAAACACAAAAACTAAATTTAATAAATATAGTAAATCAATAACTCATCCCAACCTATGGTTCCCACAACCAACAACCATACTACACAAAACCACTCTTTTCGTGACCCTTACATGAACAACTACACAACAACCTCAACAAGACCACAAATTAAATCTAGAGAATAGTTCCCCATTGTACCTATTTTTATTATCATGATTAAGAGAATCAGTTTAAATATTCCTTCACTATTAGGTATCTAACATGAATAACCACAATAAAAAACAACAACCGGTGGAAAAAATACAAAAAGGCATTAAAAATTCAAACCCAATATTCATCTAAGTAACGACTTCATAATTGTATATGTGAGATCCCTCAATGTACATGAACAAAATCAATCCCCAACATACCTGGTCCAGACCATTTACTACCATCTCCACACACCACCAGATTCAGAAACCAACAACCTCTCAACCAGAAATTCCTTTCTCCTATACATCACCCCACTAAAATTAAACAGAACAACCATGCATATCACCAAAATAGAGAAATAGAGTTTTTAGATTTATCCAGAACCATTCATTAAGTTATTTCATTACATTAGTTTAACAGGGGTGGTAACCTAAGGATTCTTATCCATCCAGAATACATATAATCAACCATATTTATGTGATTAATTAGTTTCCATGTTACCATCACTCAATCATAAGATTATCAATAAAAAAAGCTTCATTACTGTTCAAGAAAGGACCACCAACACACAAAATTTTTAGTGGACATGATCCCATACAATTCACAACATATAAACGATGGAAAAATTCAATAAAATAATCATCTTTTTCATCCGTTCATTATTTAAGATCTCATTTTATCTTAATTAGACATGGTTTCATCTACATCTCAAGGGAACACTATAATACCCACACTATATAATGTACTTTAAAGAGAGACGAAGGGTAAACCCCAACATGGATGATCAACGATCAAAGCTTCCTCCTCAAACCAAGAACAAGGGTCACACAAACATAAAATCCAAGAGGAACTAAATAGAAGGTATCATACGTTGGAATGACTCATAATAGGTAGATGGACACTATGTGCTTGAAGGGAAAAGAAAGAAACCAAGGAAGCCTAAGTTCTCAAAGTTATAAAATGCTCGATCGAAGATTTATTGGATCTACAATCACGATGTTGCTGAAGAGATGATTGTAGTCTGACCACACGGTAGGGAAATTACACATGATGAAATTAATATATATATATATATATAGTAATTTTCTCATAGAAAATGAGATATACCATCGCACAACCAAGTGTTTATAAGATACATTTAAAATGAGAAAAATAGATAACATGGATGTAACTAGAAAAATTGAAAATGGTTTGAAACTAATTAAAAGGCCCCACATTTCTGTATGTTAAGGGTCTCCCCACCCTTAGGGGTTTTAGGACATCCATTACTGGCCTTAAAACTGTCCTTAAACACATTAAAAGAGGTAATAAAACTAAAAAGTGGCTTTATAGATGGGAAAAATGAAAGGAAAAAATGACACCCCCTGGTGGAACCATTAGGGTGCAACACCAATCGATGAGATCGATCGGTGCAATTCAGTGGTACCGACTGGTGACACCATGATGACACCATGACACTAACGCCCTCTTGACTCACTAATGGTGCCCAAGACACCCCAAACACAATAATTAGTAAAATTAATAGACCTAGAGGGTATATTCCATTACATTAGATACCTCTCAAACTATTCTCACCATTGATAATATAGGAGTAAACTCTAAGAAAATAGAGGGGTCTAAACAACCACCTCATAAGATAACTCTATGGGATAACAACCCTAGAGTTGTTTATAAGCAATAAAAATCCTTGAAATTGATTTTAATTCCTCTCACATAATTATCCTTATAAACTATAGAACCACTTCTTCTCCACTACACCAAGAAACCACAAAAACAAAAAATGTTCACAATGTCAAGACACAAGAGTTACGAAGCTCATTCCTCCTTATCATGATACTATCTTCTTTGGATGGCACTGAATCTCCCACATGGGTTTAATAAAATCAAAATTAATGATTCTTAATTTGGGATTAGGTTCCCTCCCCATTTTCATGAGTTTTCTTAAAATACAGGGATGAGGGAAACAATTCATCATATAGTAAGCATGGTCTAAATGACATCTGAAGTAAGGAAAAAAAGAAAAACACAAAGCCAAAACTCAAAATAACTATGGGTACTGGGAAATCATATATTCCTCCCATTCTCTGGTACACTCCTCGATTCCACCATGCCTCCATAATACAACAACAAATAGAATGATCTATCCACAAAGAACGTTCTACTTACGATCCCCAATTCTCAACAGCTTCTCCATGAACGTCACATATTCATTGATATCCAACACTCCCATGTCGATGATATGGAAGTAATATTTTAGATACCGATGGATATGGGATACATGAATGATTTTTTTGGATCCTCTACAACCATGGTGATAATGCTAGATGATATGCCACCTCGCCGACTCTTCACAAAACCTCAAAGGGTCTGATGTTCCTGGGAGAAAACATACACCCTCAACCAAAAAATTGTTGTCCACGGTGAGGGGATAACATTAAGAACATGTAGTCCCCATAATATAACTCTAAGGTTATCCTCCTATGATTGAAATATGACTACTTCTGGTCTTGAGCTGCCTTTATCCATTCATGCACAGGATGAACCTTCTCTGTTGTGCACTGCACCACTGCTGGTCCAAGAACACCTTCCCCTCCAACATCTATCTAGAACATGAGTGAACGACATGGTCTTCTATATAAGTATTCAAACAGTTCGATTCCAATTGTATAGTGATAGATATTGTTATAGGAAAACTATACCAAAGGTAATTATTTTACCCATGATCCTCTAAAGTTGAGGTCCCATGTTCGCATCATATCCTCCAATGTCTGGGTAGTTTTATCTATCTGCCCATTTTCCTGAGGGTGGAACGCAGAGCTAAGTCATATCTTGGTGAAAAAGGCACACATTAAGACTTTCCATACTCATGAATTAATGTGTGTATCATAATATTAAATGACGGTTATGGGACTCTATGCAATAGAACAACTTCACCCATGTACATTTGTGTGAAGGAATATACTATGATCTACTCCTTAATCACTACAAAATGAGCAGATTTTTCCAATTAGTCCACCACTCCCCAGATCAAATCACAGCCCCCTAGCCTTAGGTATTCCTATGAAAAAATCAATCAAGAATTCATCCCACATCCACTTAGGAATTTCTATGAGCTGCAACAGACCGCAGGTGGCATAGTTCTCAACCTTATCCTACTGACACATGAGGCACTTTTCCAAAAACTATGACACTTTCAACTTAAATATGGGCCACCAAAACTGACCTCTAAATCCCTAGTGCATCTTGGAAACTCTTGGTACACCTCTACGGTTAATCTATGGAAATCACTGAGAACTCCCTCACACATCGCAACCATGAAAAAAAGCATCCCATGAAAGAACATCGGATTCTGACTATCCTCTGAACAACCATCTAGAGCAAGAAACTAGATAACATGATCACACATCACATCGGTCTCTAATTATCTCCACTTAGACTCCTCAAAAATCCATACCAAGTAATAATTCATTGTCATTTGAAATAGATATCCTCAACCATCCTCCACTCTCATGTCTTGATATAAAACAGTCAAGTCCTCTATTGCATTCCGAGAATCTGTTGACTCTCAAACCACATCCTTCTATGACATTATGCTCATAGGATCATCCACTATGTTCCCCTTCCTTATGTCCTGGGAGGTCTTGAAGTCATATTCCTAAATAAACTCCATCAACCTCCACTTCTGCATGTTCAGGTATCGTTGGGATATGACATGTATTAGGCTCTTGTTATCTATGAAGACAACAATGAATTCCACAATGAGGTAATTCCACCACAACTAATGTGAGAACACTACTACTACAAGATCCAGTTTGTGGGTGGCATAGTCAAATTTGTGAAAATGTAACTGACTAGACCTATAAGAAATCACTCCCCACTACAACATCAACACACTACCTAAACCGTGACTGGAATCTTCATAGAACACTTCAAATGTTATCCATTCCTCTTACAACCTTAGAACTAGAGCACTAAAAAACATCTCTTTGGGAAAACTGAATGCTTCTTGGAACTACACAATCCATAATATATCTTTGACATTTCTATTCAAGGCCATAAAAGGTGTTATAAATTAAGATAAATCATGCATGAACCTTCATTAGTAACTTTCCAGTATTAGGACACTATGAACCTCTTCCAAGTTCTTGGGTGATTCCAAATAAAAAACCACTTTTAACATCAATTTTTCAACTTCTATAACTTCTTGGGTTACCACATGTATGAGGAAGGGGACCTATTGTTTCAAGAACAATCACATGGAAATCATCCTATTGATATGGGGGAGTCAGAGGACTTCCAAAACAATCATTAGATTCTAAACCTTATGCTCCTCTAACCATGACTAGATCAGGATGTCATCGATGAACATGACCATGAATCAGTCTAGAATATCAAGTAAAACGGATTTCATGATACCCATTAACAAATATGGTGTGTTAGAAACACCTAATGGAATGAACATGAACTCAAAGTAACCATATATGCACATGAAAGTATTCTTCGGTGTGTCAGTCTCTTCCACCCAAAATGGGGGTATCCAAATCATAGGTTTATCTTAGAGAACCAACCTACTCCCTTAAATTATTAATAAAGGTCTTTGATCCTCGGGATGTGGTAATTGTTCTTGGTTGTCAAATTATTCATTCTTTAATAGTATATGAATAGCCCGAGACCACCATATGCTTTCTTTGAAAATAGGACTGGAACAGCCCATGCCAATGCGCTTGGTAGGATAAACCCCTTCTTCGTCAGGTCATCAACCTAGATTCTCAACTCCTATAATTTATAATGTGCCATATGATAACAATCCATTGTAATAAGATGCGCAATTAGTTTTAAGTCTATGGTGAACTCCACATCACCTCAAGGGGGTAGAGTCACATCCTCATTGAGGATGATGTCTAAGAACCCACTGAAAATCCATGAAACAGCCACCATCTCTGAGTCTGCTGATTCCACCGATGGCTCATCTTACAAGGAAAGAAGGGGATCCACAAGCTATCTTCAATCCTAGAAACCCCACTCCCTAATGAATTATACACATTAACCACAAATATAAGAGAAAATGACCCCTCTATGGAAGTAGTCGATAAGAGTGTGCATGAAAAACACCCTGTTGATTCCCATGATGACATTGTGTGGATGCATTTGCAAAATAAATAGATCCTAACTAGACTGATGTTGTCCCAACTTCAATCTCTTTCCTCAACAAACCTCAAACAAGCTGGTATGAACTCCATCATCCACACATAACAACAGGTTCATGGAGAGTCTCTCTACACGCATACCCAAGGAATGTGACATAACGGGTGAAACAAATTAATGTGAAGATCCTGAATCAAAAAAGGCACTTACAAGAGTAATAAACAGGGAGATCATACCTCAAACGACCAGTGGCCCTGCTGGAACTTCTTCTTCTATGGCGTGCAACTACCCATGGTCAACTCCTCTTCCACTCAGCTATCAGCTGCCTCCCAAACAATCCCATTATTGAGTTCCTTTAGAATTTCCCCGAGGTCCGCCTCCCCCGACATCATCCACCCTTAGTGGAGAGGGGGCTTGCTGCCCCTTCTGCTACTACTGAAGTGGTTTGGCCGGAAACTGGTGTTGATAAGGTTGATTCTCAACCTACCCACCCACACTATACTACACTTGGATAGGGCACTGATTCTGAAGATTCCCCCAACTACCACATAAAATGAACCTCGGTCTTTGTCCCATGGAGAAAAGGTGTGGCTATGGTGATCAGAATTGGAATTGATGTGGACTTCTTCCCACTGGACGGAACCTAGAAGGCCTTGATGATGGTGGACTATGACTTACAACCTTCCCCTGTTAAGAATTCATCTGTCTCCCCTCATGTGGAACACCTCCCAACATGTGCATCCTCTCCACTACTTTAGACTTCTTCTAAACCTTTAGGTACGTCGATAGAGTAAATGGAGTAACAACATATTGATGAAAAGGTCAGAGTTCCTCCTATAATTGTCTTCCTCCTAACTCCACATCTGGAATGTGATCCAAAGAAAAAAAGGAAATCCCTATAATTTATCCCCACTTATTTAACTGTAAAAATATCTTTCTGAATGGATGACATCTCTTACCTATTCTCAGCCTTCATCGTGGAAGAAATGAATTCTACCTAAAACTCCTTCTTTAAGTTAGTCCATGAATCCTTAGACTCCTTCTTATCCTGAGATAAAGTGTCCACCACAAAAGTTCTGCCCCCCTCATCTGGATCACCACTAGAGGAACCCATTACTCTGTCCGAACCCAGATCAAGAAGAAAGCAATCACCAAATCCTAGATCCAACTCTCTATCTCCATGTCTGAGATTCTTCCCTCATCCATTCTTAGAATCTACCACTACAAGGCACGAAACATCTTCTGCCACTGGTCATCCTCCTTCACTTGATCATCCCTTTGCTAATCAACCAAATCAAACTACTAGGCCTCAACTTCCCACACAACTCATGGACTTCATCTAGGAACCATAGCTGAATATATAAACAATGAATTCCTAATCCCAAGTAGTGTTAAAGATTCCTTTGGAATTTTTCTTTTATTTTTTATTTATTTTAAATTCCCAAAACACCCAAGGTAGAAAATAAATAAATTTCATACGATTCGTATATCATTACTTGGGTCTCCACCGTGGAATTAGTGTATTGTCACTTGGTTTTACAGTGTGTCTGGAGTCCTTGAATCAAATCACAGGGGCCCTAAAATCCCATGTATGAGCCCGCCTTCCCTGTACTATTACACAAACCATGGTTTCCTAACAAAATTTCATTTACATCTCATTTAATATTTACTAAGTATATGTAGAGACCTAAATCATAACATACATGGAAATTACATTACTTTTTGGGAATTCTTAATACCCAACAAAAACAGACACCCAAGGACCGTAATAGTTTAGTGTATTTGTAATCTTCTAGCATCATATTCTAATCATGATGAAAGATCTTCAAAATATCCCATAAAGATAATACCTATTTGTTTTCATAGCTAAAAGCATTCTTTATATCATGGGGAAAAGAAAACATAAAAAGGGAGAGGTAAAATGCTCAGTAAGGGTATGGATGGAGAAAATAAAACAAACCATATACATTTGAACTTAAAAACATGAACATATTGTTTAAGCATCAAAATATTGAGTTGTGAAATAAATCATGGTTGTACGTAATGAATAGATCATAAAGGAACATAAATCATGATAAAATAGTAAGGGAATAAAACATGTAATTGTGGAAACCTATTAAGCACTTGATATGATTTCCATAGTAGCCAAGACATTACTGCCAATACCATCATAGTGGACAAAATCCATATCTGAACCATTTTTACCTGGTGTTCCAGCTCTGTATTACTGAACCAGATTTACATTTCATTACAGCAATGTTTATCCCATGAGATATAAATCTTTACCCAATGAATTGGAGGGAGATATAGGTCCTACCCATCTCATTATAAAATCACTCTTATGTGTGCCACAATATAAACATAAACCATTTATCATAACCCATCGAATAAAATGGGTTTCATAAACATCATATCATGATAACAGAATCCATATAAAACAATGGATATCATTTAATCATAAAAAAATCAAAACATATAAATAATAGGAACATTATACTTGAGAAATAAACATATTAAAGAATGTATGTTAGCTGGAAAATAGTTTTGAATGAACACTTGAAATGATTTCTTGAGTAAAATATCCTTTCTCCTCTAAAATCATTTTCTTTTATCCAAATTACATGTAAATATAAAAGAAAAAAAATTTGTCGAAAATAATCATGAAATATTTTAGAATAACATTAATAGAAATATGGTGTTATGAAACCTTAAATATCCATTCATTATATATAAGTTAAAATATCATTTTCTTGTACTTTTTACCAGAATTGTCAAAAAGTACCTCTTATTGTAAACAAAGGAACGATTATTTCCATTCCATGTGGTAAAAGTTAAAAAGGGTAAAAATGACTTTAAAAATACAAGGAATAATATTAAATATTTTTTGAAAATAGTTTTAGAATACATGTACATGGATGATAAATATTACCCTAGTAAATACTTGCGAATAAACAATTTGGATATAAACGAGATTGGAAATGTTACCCCTTACCTTAGGTCCAATTTCTTGCATACGTGTCTGAAACTCTTGTATAGTGTGTTTAAACATATTATAAACTTGTAACAGAACCATAATAATATTTATGGTATCATAAATTATTCATAATGACTTTATATTACCTGTTAATTTTTCAATTCCATGTTGAAGAAATGTTTTCTGTAATAATATTTTCATTTATTTTATGTATTTAGACATGAAGTTCTTGATATTATTACTTATATCATGATTTAATTACTTCCGGAATGTAAAAAGGATTTATATATCATATCTATATATATAGATATTGTTTGTATATATATATAATATAGAGATAAATGAAATGAAATACATCTTTCATGGAGACGGTAAGTCGTACGTCTGCATGAACACTGTTTTCTTTTCCTTATTGACTTGAATGCAAGTAAATATGTAACACCCCGAGATTTTATGAAAAATATTCTTTTTAATTTCATTAATGTCTTGTGTTGTACGCTACACCAAAAGGAGCTTTCAAAACACGCATCCTTGACTTTCCTTTCATTAAATGCAATCGCGACCTTCCTCGATAACATGTGTAGTACGCAATAACGAGTTTCACTAAACAACAATATGCTATTAAAATAATATTAAAACTAGCCGTTCTGAATGGAAATAACCACGTTTTGAAATTTTTTAAATTATATTTTTCAAAATGGACTTCATTTTTAGATTCAGAGTATCGAATTTAGCCTAAGGTGAAATTTTGGAACTTTTCGGATAACTTTCATATTCTAATGAATAGTGAAAATTACTAAATTTTAATTAAAAACAACTTTTTTAATCGAAATAATTAATAGTGGTAAATTATTAATTTGAGTGGTTTTAAAGTATATTTAGAATAAATTTTTACAATTTAATACAATATTGGTCATTGGATGTAATTTCACATTTAAACCAGACATAAACAAGTGTCAATCTTTTGATAGTTATTATCTCTTAAGAACACGCTATTTGTTTTGACGACGGTAATTAATTTTTAAATTAATTAATGCTACGGATATGTTTTTAATTTGGTCAAATAGACATCATTTTTGAGTTCATAATATCAAATATAGCTTAGGCCTAATTTTTGGTATTTTTCTGGAAATTTTCATTTTTTGATTAATAGTGAAACCACTAAGTGGTAGTTAAAAAAATGAATTTTTCATAAAACTTAATTTTACCACTTCTGTGAGTGGAATTTCTAAAATCCGAGAGGCACGGTAGATGTTAATAAGTAAAATGTGGTTCAATGAGATGAAAATAATTTTTGGTGGATAGTAACTTTTTACTTTTTTTACCACGGTTAAAAGTAAATAGGGTAATTAAGGGTAAAAATGTTATTATTATTACCCTAACACATGTCCTAATTCTATTGGATAAGTTTAATTCGACAAAAAACAACCATAGGAATAACATATGTCCATTTAGGCCCACTTGGATTAGATTAGGACATTTATTATTAATTTATTTAAAGAAGGGTTAAAATAGTTAAAATCAAAGTTTAATAACTAAATAATTTTTAATATAGGGTTATTCAGAAGATAAATTCGACTATAAATATTAATTATAAAGATAAAAATATTTCCTACATAATGATATTTTATTTGTAATTTTTAGAAATTAAATAATTTAATTTATTTATGACACATTGATGATGCAGTAATTATCTTATTAATGAAATATTGACATAATTGATGTTATAAAAACCCAAATAAATGTAATTTGAGACTTTTAATGAATTACAATAATTTTCTAGGTTAATATGACATGTTAGTATTGATTTAATTAACTTTTTTCGAACTAATCATTCTGTTATAATTTTTACAAAAATCAATTACTAAATAGTGTCAAAATTGACATAAAATAGTTTTTAAAACAAATATTATATTATTAATTGTTATTTTATTCCTAATAATATAATTTTCGGCCAAATTACTTAGATAAGGTTATATATTTTAATAATAAACAACATCGGGTTCGTTTGGCTTGTTATAGTAAGTTAATTAACCTTATAGTGTAAGAACACAAAAAGACACGGTAAAAGTAAAATTGTCTATCTTAATGTTAAATCTAAACGGGTTAAAATAGGAACCTAATCTTGTCTAAATTCTATTGGATGAGATTATTTCTACCCATACCTACCTTAGCTTCGAAATAAATAAATTTGGAGCTATTTAAAA
Source organism: Viscum album (assembly GCA_963277665.1). Classification (NCBI taxonomy): domain Eukaryota; kingdom Viridiplantae; phylum Streptophyta; class Magnoliopsida; order Santalales; family Viscaceae; genus Viscum; species Viscum album. Next base: position 176,296,023 of record OY728136.1, read on the forward strand.
CCGAATTTGTCTTTATAATAAAATAATATTTTTAGTTATTCCAAAGGTGCCCCTCTCCTCCCTTATAAAAAGGCACCCCTCCCTCTCTTCCTCACACCACTTTGAGCCTTCATGCTCGGCCAACCCCTTCCAAATTATCTTCTCCACTTCCCTAGAAACATCCTAGAGGTTCTGGTCTTCCTCAAAGACAAATTTTAGTTCTCTAAAAGGAGATCTCAAAGAGGCTCTTCAAAGAAGAGGTAATGTCAGTTACCGATTCTTTCAACTTTATTTATTCATCCATTTCTTATTCTAAGGTCGATTCATTATGAAGTAATAACATCAGTATCACTAATATACTGATATGTTATTATATGTATGAAACAACCCTATTTCACCATCTATCCATCCTACGGAACAACGAAATCACCGTGCGTGCATACGTACGGAATACCGTCTCCACGCCGTGGTGAAATCTATTTTCTACCACCACCATACTTGGATGGGTATAATGGTGTAAATAATAACTATATATGATTATTTTAAAGTTATATTGATTATGAAATAGTATACATACACTCCAATACAATCCCATGATCATTATAACGATATCATCGCTCGTGCGTACGTACAGACTACCGTCTCCACGACGTGATGAGATTCATTCTCCACTTTAACCCTTCATGAATGATTCTAAAGTATATATAATAAGTAATAATAAAATATATATGACATAATAATGATACTGGATTTATCTGTATATATATGTATGTCATCTACTTAATTCCATTCAACTCAATAAGGAAACAAAAAGTGTGTTCATGCGTACGTATGGCCTACCGTCTCCATGAACGGTGTATTTCTTTCCATTTACTGATTTATTATATATATGAATATTCTGAATATATATTATATATAAATCATGTTTTATATTCTGTAATTAAGTAATCATGATCTATGTAATCATATGAATAATTACAAGTCAAAACATAGATGACAAATGAAACAATTTTACCCAAAACGCTCTTTAACATGGAATTTACAAAAGAACGGGTAATATAAAGTCATAAGTGAACCATATATGATAACATAACAATGAGTATGATTCTGGAATAAGTCAATTACATTATTTAAATCATTATACAGGAGGTTCGGACACTTATGAATCAAATCGGACCTAAGGTAAGGGAAATATCAAAATATCATTTTTATCTGAGATTGTTTATACTTTCGAATTTACTGGGTTGTATTTTATCATCCACATCCATGTTTCCTCAATATGTAATATTTACATCATTCTAAAATAGTTTATATCCAATTTTACCCTTCGGTGAGTTTTTAGTAAAATATATGAAAGGAATCTTTTGTCGTTTTTCGTACGAGGTACTTTTTGACTTTTCCGACAAAAGTACGAGAAGAATGTTTTCTATTAACTTATACGGCATGAATGGATTTTTTAAACCTTATTTCCAAGAAGCTTCCCTTACAAGTTTTCAAGTTTATTTTTAATCAACTTTTTTTAGTTTAAAATTGTATGACATGTTAAGAAAGAAAAAATGTTTTTGAAGTAGAAAGGTTATTTTCCTCAATAATAGAGTTCAAGTGTTTTATTAAAATTATTTTCCATATAAGATAATAAAGGGTTCTGTTTTTATCCCTATTATTACATTGATTTGATTATGTTGTGATGGAATTATTTTTATGAATTATTTTATATTATATTAATTGTTTTATGATGTCATGATGTTTAAGATTCCCATTTTTATTTAATGGGTTATGCTATGATGTATGGTTTATGATTTTGTGGCACATATAAGAATGGTATCATTATGAGATGGGTGGGACATATATATCCCTCCAATGCATTGGGTAAAGATTTTATATCTCATGAGATAGACATGGCTGGAATGGTAGGTTATACCGGTTCAGTGAAATAGGACTAAAACGAGGAGTGAACTCGGTTCAGAAATGGACTTTGTCCACTAAGATAGTCTTGGCAGTGAGTCTTGACTAATAAAAAATAATTCTCTATGATTATGTGTGTATGCCACAAAGTTTCATGTTTTATGTTATGATTATTGAGATTACATTTCACTACTATGATTTATCCCATGTTATGATATTATGATCTCTTTTGCAGGTTAAGATTTCCAAAATGTTATGTTCTTATGAATATGATGTTATTGATATTTCTTTTGTTTACCCTTACTGAGCATTTGAGCTCACCCTTTTATGTTTTATTTTCCCCAGGATATAAAGAAAGGTTTTAGGTAAAAAAAAGGAAGATATTTATGGGAGATGTTTAAGATCTTTCACCACGATTAGAAGATTATATTCCGAGTTTCCAAAGACCCTAAACAATTACGGTCCTTGTGTGTCTGTTTTTGTTATGTATTAAGTATTCCGCAAAAGTAATGTAATGTCCATGTACGTTAAGCTTCGGGTCTCTACAGTTGGTATCAGAGGAAAGGTTTAGTCAACCTTTGGAAACTAGGATGTGAGAACTTTATTGAGATACCTAGAGATATTTCTAAGGTATGTCTAGGGATGTCCCTAAAGATAAGTATACGTAGAGGATATAGTCCTAGAACTATGCTAACGATCTTAGAATTAAACCTAAGATGTTAGATGTCGAAGGTACTCCCCCTTGATTATGTTATTTTCCTTGTATGATTTTTTCCTCTCACAGAATTCTTTTTGTGTTTTAGTCAATGGAGGGAACCAGAAGGAATTCGGTTAACATTGAATCCAATGGGAAAATTGGTGACTATGAGCAACAAAATTGCGTAATGCCTAGAGAGAAATATATTGTGATTATGCCGAATCCATCATCGCGATATATGATTAACAAGGTGAAATTTAGTGGTATACCTAATTCATCAAATAATAGGAAGATAGACTTTTATGCATGTTCGCATGTTGAGGAGCATAAAGAAAGGAATATTGAGATTTCTAAAGAACGGAAGAAAAACCTTGAGAAATACCTAAAATGGAGGGACATATGTCATCTGTGTGGAGAAAAGGGTCATAGAGTGACAGACTGTTATGGAGATCAATGTCTTATTTGTGGAGAACATGGGAATTACCCAACTCAATGCCCTGACCTAAAAAGTTACTTCTAAATCAAGGAAGGACATATTCCAGGACAATCATGGAAGAGGATGGATTAGAGTGTTTATGTATTGGTATTCACGAATAATTTTGTTGAGGTACTTTTATGGTGTATTAGAATATTTTTGTATTAGTCTATTGTGGTTTTCAATAATTTTATGGTACCGGTAACCATGGAAAGTGATTGAGAAATTTTTTGAAAAAAGATGATATGCGCATAATGAAGGGAAAATGGGAAAATGAAATATTTGATAGTATTCATGAGCTCATGATTGATATAAGGACTAAGTGATATCATGGTTTGAGTATATAGAATTTTTAGGATTTTGGTATGTGGAAGGTGTTAACTTTTAACTGCATTCATGTTTTCACTAAGGTTCAATGGGTATTCAAGAGAATACATGATTAAGGCCTTTGAATATTTGTAATGTGACCAACAAGACATATCTTAAGATATATGGGGATCAACGATGGTATTAAATCTCTGGTAATCGTTTTCACTATATTATGAGAGTGGACTGCAGTATTATGTATAATCCTAAAGATTGGAATGGATTATGTTGGACATAAGATAGTATTTTTTAAGGATAGAAGTTTTTCGATATTATTGATGGGATGTTATAGTAATATAGTTTTAGAAAAAGGACAACCTACAGGACGGTCGACAGCCCATCGCGTCGGACAAGGTCGTGGGAATCGAACCCACAACCGAAGTGTGACTGGCCTTTATCGCCTACCACTGGCCTACAGGAAGTCCCTGTTTAGTAGAAACTAGTTTTATTATATTAAGTAGTATGATATATGAAGTATAAGTCAATTTGAGGAACCATATATCATTAATCTCACTATAGATGGACTTATGTATTTTTTTATAACATTTCTAACCTTTTGTTTGAGACAGATGGAATGACCCATCATTCTATCACATGATCTGCTAACACATCACGAATGACAAATTCAACTTCATTTCTTTAAGAGATGAAGTGGAAATTGTCCAAAGAACGACCAACGTTGAGACTATACCGAAATCACGAAAGTATTTCTTCTAATTCCAATTTCATCAACTTTAATGAAACGATCTTAAAAACAAAAAATGTTGTCCTAGTGATCTTATATCTGATTAATCAGATGGTACCTTAGATCGTCACAAATTTATGGCTTTGTGATTGCTGTTTTTCCATAGCCATGTTCCCTACCACTCTCCATCAGAACATGATGGTTAGATTTCTCTTCTATATCCATATTTTCACCTATGTGGAAACCCAGTGATTAGTTTATTTGGGTAACCGTTACGTTTCATAATTTTGTTTTTAAATATTGGTTTTAGTATTACTTTTTATGATGTGGGTTTATATAAAAGAAACTTTTGAATATTAAACCATTTATAACCCCGACGAATTTTGAGGGCGAAATTCATTTTAAGGGGGGTAGAATGTAACACCCCGAGATTTTATGAAAAATATTCTTTTAAATTTCATTAATGTCTTGTGTTGTACGCTACACCAAAAGGAGATTTCACAACACGCATCCTTGAATTTCCTTGCATTAAACGCAATCACGACCTTCCTCGATAGCGTGTGTAGTACGCAATAACGAGTTTCACTAAACAACAATATGCAATTAAAATATTATTAAAACTAGCCATTATGAACAGTAATAACCAGTTTTTGAAATTTTTTAAATTTTATTTTTCAAAATGGACTTCATTTTTGGATTCAGAGTATCGAATTTAGCCTAAGGTGAATTTTTGGTACTTTTTGGATAGCTTTCATATTCTGATGAATAGTGGAAATTACTAAATTTTAATTAAAAACAACTTTTTTAATCGAAATAATTAATAGTGGTAAATTATTAATTTGAGTGGTTTTAAAGTATATTTAGAATAAATTTTTACAATTTAATACAATGTTGGTCATTAGATGTAATTTCACATTTAAACCAGAAATAAACAAGTGTCAATATTTTGATAGTTATTATCTCTTAAGAACACGCTATTTGTTTTGACGACGGGAATTAATTTTTAAATTAATTAACGCAACTGATATGTTTTGATTTTGGTAAAATAGACATCATTTTTGAGTTCATAATATCAAATATTGCTTAGGCCTAATTTTTTGGTATTTTTCTGAAAACATTCATTTTTTGATGAATAGTGAAACCACTAACTGGTAGTTAAAAAAAATGAATTTCTCATAAAAACATAATTTTACCACTTCTATTTGTGGAATTTCAAAAATCCGAGCAACACGGTTTATGTTAGTAAGTAAAATGTGGTTCAATGAGATGAAAATAATTTTTGGTGAATAGTAACTTTTTACTTTTTTTTACCACGGTTAAAATTAAATAGGGTAATTAAGGGTAAAAATGTTATTATTTTTACCCTAACACAAGTCCTAATTCTATTGGATAAATGTAATTCGTCAAAAAAACAACCTCAGAAATAAAATATGACAATTTAGGCCAACTTGGATTAGATTAGGACATTTATTATTAATTTATTTAAAGAAGGGTTAAAATAGTTAAAATCAATGTTTATTAACTAAATCATTTTTAATATAGGGTTATACATAAGATAAATTCCACTATAAATATTCAATAGAAAGATAAAAATATTTCCTACATAATGATAGTTTATTTGTAATTTTTAGACATTAAATAATTAAATTTAATTATAACATAGTGATGATGCAGTAATTATCTTATTAATGAAATATTGACATAATTGATGTTATAAATACCTAAATTAATGTAATATGAGACATTTTATGAATTACACTAATTTTCTAGGTTAATATGACATGTTATTATTGATTTAATTAACTTTTTTCGGACTAATCATTCTGTTATGATTTTTACAAAAATCAATTACTAAATAGTATCAAAATTCAGATAAAATAGTTTTTAAACAAATATTATATTATTAATTGCTATTTTATTCCTAAAAATATAATGTTTGGCCAAATTACTTAGATAAGGTTAGATATTGTAATAATAAACAACCTGGGGTTCGTTTGGCTTGTTATAGTAAGTTAATTAACCTTATAGTGTAAGAACACAAAAAGACACTGTAAAAGTAAAATTATCTATCTTAATGTTAAATCTAAATGATAAGGTTAAAATAGGAACATATACTTGTCTAAATTCTATTGGATGAGAGGATTTCGACCCATCCCCACCTTAGCTTTTAAATAAATCAATTTAGAGCTATTTAAAACCGAATTTGACTTTATAATAAAATAATATTTTTAGTTATTCCAAAGGTTCCCCTCTCCTCCCTTATAAAAGGTAACCCCCTCCCTCTCTTCCTCACACAACATTGAGCCTTCAAAGTCGGCCAACCCCTGCCAAATTCTCTTCTCCACTTCCCTAGAAACATCCTAGAGGTTCTGGTCATCCTAAAAGACCAATTTGAGTGCCCTAAAAGGAGATCTCAAAGAGGCGCTTCAAAGAAGAGGTAATGTCCGTTACCGATTTTTTCAACTTTATTTATTCTTCCACTTATTCTTCTAAGGTTGTTTAATTATGAAGTAATAACATCAGTATCACTCATATACTGATATGTTTTTATAAGTATGAAACAACCCTATTTCACCATCTATCCATCCTACAGAACAATGAAATCACCGCGCATGCGTACGTACGGAATACCGTCTCCACACCGTGGTGAAATCTATTTTCCACCACCACCTTACTTGGATTGGTATAATGGTATATATAATAACTATATATGATTATTTTAAAGTGATATTGATTCTTAAATAGTATACATACACTCCAATATAGTCCCACGATCATGAGAACGATATCATCGCTCGTGCGTACGTACGGACTACCGTCTCCACGACGCGATGAGATTCATTCTCTACTCTAACCATTCATGAATGATTGTAAAGTATATATAATAAGTAATCATGAAATATATTACATAATAATGATACTTTATTTATGTGTATATATATGCATGTCATATACTTAATTCCATTCAACTCAATAAGGAAACAAAAATAGCGTTCATGCGTACGTACGGCCTACCGTCTCTATGAATGGTGTATTTATTTCCATTTACTGATTTATTATATATATTTATATTCTGAATATATATTATATATAAATCATGTTCTATATTCTGGAATTAAGTAATCATGATCTATGTAATCATATGTATAATTACAAGTCAAAACACAGACGAAAAATGAATCAATTTTACCCAAAAGGCTCTTTAACATGGAATTTACAAAAGAACGGAAATATAAAGTCATAAGTTAACCATATATGATATCATAACAATGAGTATGATTCTGGAATAAGTCAATGACATTAGTTAATTCATTATACTGGTGTTTCGGACACTTACGAAGCAAATCAGACCTAAGGTAAGGGAAATATCACAATCTCATTTTTATCCGATATTGTTTATACTTTGGAATTTACTGGGGTGTATTTTATCATCCATATCCATGTTTCCTCAATATGTAATATTTATGTCATTATAAAATAGTTTATATCCAATTTTACCCTTCGGTGAGTTTTTAGTAAAAGATATGAAATGAATATTTAGTCGTTTTTCGTACGAGGTACTTTTCGACTTTTCCGACAAAAGTACAAGAAGAATGTTTTCTATTAACTTATACGGCATGAATGGATTTTTAAAACCTTATTTCCAAGAATATTCCCTTACAAGTTTTAAATTTTATTTTTAATCAACTTCTTTTAGTTTAAAATTGTATGACATGTTACGAATGGAAAAATGTTTTTAAAGTAGAAAGGATATTTTCCTCGAGAATGGAGTTCAAGTGTTTTATCAAAATTATTTTCAATCTAAGATAATAAAGGGTTATGTTTTTATCCCTATTATTACATTGATTTAATTATGTTGTGATGGAATTATTTTTATGAACCCCTTTATATTATATGAATTGTTTTATGATGTCATGATGTTTAAGATTCCCATTTTTATTACATGGGTTATGCTATGATGTATGGTTTATGATTTTGTGGCACACATAAGAATGGTATCATTATGAGATGGGTGGGACCTATATCTCCCTCCAATGCATTGGGTAAAGATTTTATATCTAATGAGATAGACATTGCTGGAACGGTAGGTTATACTGGTTCAGTGAAATAGGACTGAAATGAGGAGTGAACTCGGTTCAGAAATGGACTTTTTCAACTAAGATAGTCTTGCAGTGAGTCTTGAAAAATAAGAAATTATTCTCTATGATTATGTGTGTATTCCACAAAGTTTCATGTTTTATGTTATGATTATTGGGATTACCTTTCACTACTATGATTTATCCCATGTTATGATATTATGATCTCTTTTGCAGGTTAAGATTTCCAAAATGATTTGTTCTTATGAATATGATGTGATTGATATTTCTTTTGTTTACCCTTACTGAGCATTTGAGCTCACCCTTTTATGTTTTCTTTTCCCCAAGATATAAAGAAATGTTTTAGGTAAAAAAAGGAAGACCTTTATGGGAGATGTTGAAGATCTTTCACCACGATTAGAAGATTATATTCCGAGTTTCCAAAGATATTAAACTATTACGGTCCTTGTGTGTCTATTTTTGTTATGTATTAAGTATTCCTCAAAAGTAATGTAATGTCCATGTACGTTAAGCTTCGGGTCTTTAAAAAGTAGATGAAATATATATCTATATACATAAATCTAGTAGCATTATTATGTCATATATCTTTTTATAATTAATTATATATATTTTATAATCATTATTTAATGGTTAACATGGAGAATGAATCTCATAGCATCATGGAGACGATAATCTGAACATAAGCATGAGCGATGATATCATTCCGATAATTATTTAATGGAATTGGAGTGGATGATTTAATTAGTATCATGTTATAATAATCATATATAGTTATTATTTTCACCATTATACCCATCCATGTAAGGTGGTGGTGGAAAAACAGATTGCACCACAGCGTGGAGACGGTATTTCGTACGTAAGCATTTGCAGTGATTTCGTTTTTCATTGAATGGATAGGAGGTGAAATATGGTTTTTTCATATTTATCATAACATATCAGTATATGAGTGATACTTATTTTATTAATTTATAATGAAATAACTAATGAAGAGGAAGTAGAAGAAGAAAAAATTTGAAAGGATCAGTAGAAGATATTACCTCTTCCTCGAAGTGCCTCCTTTAAACATCCTCTTAGGGAACTAGAGTTGGTCATTTTAGAAGACAAGAACCTCTATAATGTAACTAGAGAGGTTGGGAAGAGTAATTGACAGGTGTTGGCCGAGTTTTAAGTCTCTTAATTGATATAATAGGAGAGGGAAGGAGGTTCCCTTATATAGGTGAGAAGAGGGGCACATTTAGAATCCCCAAAAATATTAATTTTTAATAATTTCAAACCCCACATAAAAACATAAAAAGTGACTCAAATTCAGATATTAGATATGATAGGGTTGTAATCACATAAAAAAATTAAATTTAGACTTGTTTTTATTTTATTTTAAACCTTATCATTTTAATTTATCCTTATTTAATCTATTTAATTTTATTTGTTGTAATAATGTTATAAATTTTAAATGGTTATAAATACTAACTAATGTGTTGTTAATTGTACATAATTTGATACACAATAACATGGTAGACCATATAAATTTTAATTTGTAATTTTTAAATATCTTTGTGATTTCTAAACAATTTAATAATATGTTATTTTCATAAAATATCAATAGTGTCTATTTTGACACAATTCATTTATTTGAATTTAAATAAAATCCACACAGAATATATTTTCTAAAACAATTATTTAATATATTACTAACAAGTAATATTAATCTAAAAAATTCATGTAGAACAATAATTAGTTCATATAATAATTATTTCAATACTTTTAAAATCATTAATTTGATATTTCTCTTAATAAAATAATTACTACAACATTTTTGTATTATTAATTAATATACATATTAGAAGCATAAAAATTAAAAATAAAATACTATGATAAATATATATCAAATAGATTTCATAATAATAATTTTAGTAGAATTTATATTTTAAAACATCCATCTTTTAAAATTTTATGTTTATTAAATTATGAAGGTGACAACTTTGACATCATTTAAAATAAAAAATATAAATGTTATAATCTGTTTTATAAGGCACCAAATGGTCCAAAAAATGACACTTGGATTCTTATGTTGTATATATGAAGCACAAATAAGTTTTGGTCAAGTGTTGTGTCCTTTTTATAGGTATCATAATTTTAATAAAAACTATATTATTGATTTTTCACTAAATAAATAATTTCTACATCATTAATGTATATGCTATTAAGGTAATTATATATTTCAAAAAAATTAAAAATAAATTACCATGATAAGGAAAAACATTTTATCTTTCAAATGAGTATAGATAATTTAATTTATATTCATTATAATCTAATATTAAAAATAATTTAATTATTAATGTTTGAGTGAGACATATTTAACTTATCTTTAAATAAAATAAAATAAATGTCTTAATCACATAGAAGTGGGATACAATAGATTACCTTTTGACCCAATAATTATTTAAGGCGATATATAATCATCCAATTATATTAAGACAAATGTTAGGGTAATTTTATAATATTATATTTACCCTTAATTACCTAATTTACCTTTAATTAAGGTAAATAAAATTTACCATAGTTACTATTCATAATGCCCAAAAATAAAAGTATCCTATTAAAATAATTTTAACATACTGATTCTAAATATGGAGTCCATTTCTTCAAATTCGAAACACAGAAGTTGCAGTAATTAATTTAATATTAATCCTGTTGTTGAGAAAACAGGTTTTTATTTAAAACACTGTAAAAGTTTAAAATGATTTTACCAATGAATTCAATGTAAAATTATAGATAATGACATAAATTATATTAAATGGTAAAAATATATTCTTTCTATACTTTAAAACCATTAAATATTATAATTTAACTGTATAAATTTTCATGATGAAAAAAGTTGTTTTTAATTAATATTTAGCATATTTTTATCATTAATCAAAATATATAGGTTATCAGAATAATGTCTAAAATTTATCCAATGTAAATATTTATGTCCTTTTTATTATGAAAAAGTTTAATTTTTAAAATTAAACTTACAATGTTTTCAAAAATTATATTTAAAATGGACGCGACAACAAAAGGCGACAAAACAACATTTTTTGAAAAATGATTCTTTTATCCAAAATATTAGTTATGTTCTCATACCATGTTCTAGAATATGTGTACGACTAATGATAATGTTATAAAATTAAAAAAGTGGTTAATACTATTTATAATGGCTAGTTTATAATAATATTATTACAATATATCTTTGATTAGTGAAACTCGGTATTGCGTACAACACGCGCTACTGAGGAATGTCACTCTTACGATCAACACAAGACAAGAATAGTGTTGTGTATACTACAAGATAATAAAGTGTTTCATATAGCGCAATATAATATTGGTGTATCATATAACACATGATATCTATAAAATTAAAAATAATCTTTCTCATAAAATTTTGGGGTGTTACAACATACCCCCCATAAAATGAATTTCGCCCTCGAAATTCTCTGGGGTTATAAATGGTTTAATACTTGAAAGTTTCATTCATAGAAAGCCACATCGTAAAAAGTAATACTAAAACTTAATTTTGAAAACTAAAGCATAAAATGAAAAGGTTACCCAAATTAACTTATCATTGAGTTTCCACATTAGAGAACATAGGTGAATATATGGATATGGAAGAGAAATCTAATCGTCATGTTCTGTTGGAAAGTGGTCGAGGACATGGCTATGAAAAATACAATAATTACAATGGCATAAATCTTTGATGAGCTAATGTGCCAACGGATTCATCAGATATAAGGGTTTTAGGATAACATTATTGGTTTTCAAGATCATTTCCTTAAATTTGATGATATTTTGCATTAGGAGAAATACTTACTTGACATCAGTGTAATATCATTATTGGTCATTCAATGAAAAGTTTACACTTCATATCTTATTTAATTAAATGAAGTTGAATTTTTCATTCTTGAAGTGTTAGCAGATCATGCTAAATAATGATAGGTAATTCCATCTGTGTTTATCAAAAAGCAGTTTGCACAAATTATTAAATATACATAAGTCCATCTATAGTGAGATTAACCGTATATGATTAAAAAAATGGACTTATACATCATCTATCATACCGTATATTAAAATAAAACTAATTTCTTCTAACTAGGGTCTTCTTCTAGGCCAATGTTAGGCGATAAAGGCCTTTCACACTTTGGTTGTTTGTTTGATTCCAACAAATCTATCTGATGTGACTGGTTGTCTTCAATCCTGTAGTTTTTCCTTTTTATAAAAATATACAATTATAAAATTTCAGAAATAATACCGAAAAAAATTTCAAGCCTTAAATAATATTATCTGATGTCCAACTTCATTCATTATAACATTTAGGCTTATCTAAAATATATCTTTCCAAACTCACAGTATAAAGAAATCGATTACTAGAAAGGTCATATAACAAGCATGTGAATAACATCATTTATCCCCCATATATTATAACATATATCTTGTTGGTCAAAATCCAATCATGGGAATACCTTAATCATTTATTCTCCGAAAAAATGAGTTACTATAGAACCTTAGTGAAAACATAAATGTGTTCAAAAGTTAAATCATTCCACATACCAAATTTCCCAAAAAAAATATATACTCAAACCATGATATCATTTTTTCCTTATACCAGTCATGAGATCAGTAAAACTATCAAACATCTCATTATCTCCTTATCCCTTAATTATACGCTTATCATATACTGTCCAAAAATATCTGAATAACATTTGCTGGTTACTAGTACCATTCAACATATACTTTCAAATAATTTAGGAAAAACAATAGTGTAACAATCCGTAAATTTTTTTTTCCCTATTTCCATACATTATTCAGGATAAACAAGCAATAATTCCACTACCTTCATAAACCATTGACTAAGCTTCATCATTTTACTCCTCAACACTTCTTTTATCTCATATATCATTTGTATTATCTTCATCATCAACAACATAAATACTACCCCTACCACCATGCCGATTGACTTCATGAGATTTTCCCTTAAGGAATCAGTTTTCATAATTCCCATTCATTCCACATTTAAAACAATTAAACATTATTTATGTCTTAGAAATACTGTTATCCTTGTCCATTGTGTTAAATAGACCTTTTCCTTTTCAATTATTGGATTTGTGTCCTTCTTATACACACCCAAAGAATCTTCTAGTTCCTTTGAAACATTCTCTTTGATGCCTCTTCCCATATGATTTACCTAAGGGAAAGTGAACTTACTTTCCTCTATGATCATCATGAAAATCCATCTTTCTCTTATTATCTCAGTTAGGAATCTTACTAAAGTTTAGATTATTGATCATATATGAGATTTCAGATTAGGAATAATAATGATATTTGGACTTCCAAATCCCATTTCACTTTGTTTCTCATGAAGAATATCATTACATTGTACATTATATTTTGCATTAACATGAATACCCCTGTTTCAAGATATTTCCTAAAATAAAAAAATAATAGTATGAGAGGAAAAACACATATTGGAAAAAAAATAATCAAGGGGAGTACTTTCAATCTAAAACATCTTATGTTTAATCCTAGGTTATTCATTATCGTTATCATAATTCTAGGAAGGTAACGTATAGTTATAATAAACCATAGGGACATCCGTAGAAATAATTTAGAAATATCTCTAAGGGTCTCACTAAAGTTTTCGCATCCTTGTTTCCAAAGGATAACTAATCCTTTCTTCTGATTCCAAATTTAGAGACCCAAATATTTACATACATGGACATTACATTACTTTTGCGGAGTAACTAATAAATAAAAAACAGACACCCAAGGACTGTAATAGTTTAGCATCTTTGGAAACTTAGAACAGAATCTTCTAATCCAGGTGAAAGTTCTTCAAAAACTCTCATAAAGACATTCCCCTTTTGTTTTCATACCTAAAATATTTATTTAAATCCTAGGGAAAATAAAACATAAAAAAGGTGAGATCAAATGCTCAGTAAGGGTATGCATGGAGAAAATAAAATAAAACATATACATTTGAACTTAAAAACATGAAGATAATGATTAAATATCAAAATCTTGAGTTGTGAAATAAATCTTGGCAGTACATAAGGCATTGATCAGAAAGGAACATTAATAATGACAAAATAGCAAGGGAATAAAACATGAAATTTTGGAAAAACATTAATCACATGATATTATTTCCATAGTAGCCAAGGCATTGCTGCCAAGACCATCATAGTGGAAAATTCCATTACTGAACTGGGTATACTTGTTGTTCCAGCCCTGTATTACTGAAACGGAAATACATGCCATTACCTCCATGTAAGTCTCATGACATAGAAATCTTTACCAAATTCATTAGAGGGAGATATAGATCTCATATATCTCATAATGAAATCATTCTTACATGTGCCACAAAATAAACATAAATCATTCATCATAACCCAATGAATAAAATGGGTTTAATAAACCCCATCCCATGATAACATAATCAATACAAAAAATGGATATTATATCATTATAAAAAAATAAAAGCATGTAAATAATATAAAAATTATAATTGAAATATAACCATATTAAAGAATGTAATCTTATATGGAAAATAGTTTTGAATAAACACATGAATTGAATTCTTGAGGAAAATATCAATTTTTCATCAAAATCATTTTTTTCTCCAAATACCACTCAATTTTAAAAGAAAAGAATTTTGATGAAAGTAATCATGAAATATTATAGAATATGCTTCATGTAAATAAGGTTTTATAAAACTATACAAATTTGTTCATTCCATATAAGTTAAAAAAACATTCTCCTCATACTTTTTATTAGAAATGCTAAAAAGTACCTCGTGTTGTAAACAAAAAAAAAGATTCCTTCCATACCATGTGGTAAAAGTAAAAAAAAGAGTAAAAATAAATTTAAAAATAAATGTATGAATTGTAAATATTTTATGAAAACAGTTTTAGAAGACATGGACATGGATGATAAATTTATCCTCAGTAATTACTTAAGAATAAGCAATCTCGAATAGAAACGAGATTGGAAAAGTTACCCCTTACCTTAGGCCCAATTTCATCCATACGTGTCTGAAACACTTGTATAGTGGTTTTAAACAAATTATAAACATGTAACAGAACCATTATAATATTTATTATATCATATATGATTCACTATGAATTTATAATACCCGTTCATTTGTCAATTCCATGTTGAAACAACATTTTGGGTAATAATCGTATCATTTATCGTATGTGTTTGGACTTGTTATTTTTGATATTATTACTTATATCATTATTTAATTACAAAAATAATGTAAAAAAGATTTATATATCATATATATATATATATTCAGTATTTATATATATATAATAGATAGATAAATGAAATGAAATACACCGTTCATGGAGATGGTAGGCTGCACGTATGCATGAACATTGTTTTCATTTCCTTATTGACTTGAAAAAAATTAAGTAGATTACATATATATATACATAAATACAGAAGAATTATTATGTCATATATCTTAGTATTATTCATTATATATACTTTATAATCATTCTTTAATGGTTAACTTGCAGAATGAATATCATCGCATCGTGGAGACGATAATCCGTACATAAGCATGAGCGATGATATCATTCCCATAATTATTTAATGGAATTTGAGTGGATTATATATTTATTATCATGTTATAATGATCATATATAGTAATTATTTTCACCATTATACCCATCCAAGCAAGGTGGTGGTGGAAAAATAGATTACACAACAGCGTGGTGACGGTATTTCGTACGTTCGCACACGCAGTGATATTGATTTTCATAGAATGGATGGGAAGTGAAATAGGGTTGTTTCATATTTATAATAACATATCTGTATATGAGTGATACTTATGTTATTACTTTATAATTAAACAATGAATGAAGAGGAAGTAGAAGAAGAAATAAATTTTAAAGGATCGGTAGAAGATATTACCACTTCCTCGAAGTGCCTCCTTTAAACATCCTCTTTGGGCACTAGAGTTGGTCTTCTGAGAAGACCAAAACATCTATAATGTAACAATAGAGGTTTAAGAGGGGTAATTGGCAGGGGTTTTTCATTCTTGAAGGCTCAAATGTAAGAGAATATGAGAGGGAAGGAGGTGCCCTTATATCGGAGAGGAGAGGGGCACTTTTGGAATCCTCAAAAAAATTAAATTATAATAAAATCAAAGCCCACATAAAAACATCCAATGTGACTCAGATTCGAATATGAGATACGATAGGGTTGTAATATCATCAAAAAATCAAATTTAGACATTTTTTGATTTTATTTTAATCCTTATCATTTTGATTTATCCTTATTTAATCAATTTAATTGTATTTGGGGTAATAATGTTATAAATTTGAAAGGGTTTTAAATAATTACTTATATGTTGTTAATTATACATAATTTTATAAATTATGACATGGTATAACATAGAAATTTTATTTTGTATTTTTTAAATATATTTATGATTTTTAAACAATTTAATAATATGTTATTTTCATAAAATTTCAATAGTGTCTATTTTTAAACAATTCATTTATTAATTTAAATAAAATATAAACAGAATATATTTTCAAAAAAAACTATTCAATAAATTTTTAACAAGTCATAGTCATCTATAAAATTCTTTGAGAACATTAATGATTACATATATTGTTTATTTTAGTACATTTAAAATCATTTATTTGATATTTCTCTTAATAAAATAAATACTACATCATTTTTGTATAATTATTTAATACACTTATTTTTCTCATTAAAATTAAAATTAAAATATAATGATGAATATAATTCAAATACATTTCATAAGAATACTTGTAGTCGAATATATCTTTTAAAACACCAATCTTTTAAAATGTTATGTTTATTAAATTATTAACGTGGCAACTTTGACATCATTTAAAATAAAATAATATAAATGTCATAATCTGTTTTACAAGGATCCAAATGGTCCACAAGTCGAGACATGGATGATTATGGTGTTGATATAATCTACCAATAAGTTTTTCTCAGGTTTTTGGTCCTTTGGTTGGGTATTATTATTTTAATAAAAACAATATTAATGATTTTTCAAAAAATAAAAAATTTCTTCATCATTAATGTATAAGGTATTAATGTAATTATATGTTTCTTAAAAATTAAAAATAATTTACCATGATATAGAAAAATATTTTTTCTTTCAAATGAATAATTATAATAGAATTTATATTCATTATAACCTTATATTAAAAATAATTTCATTATTAATGTTTGAGTGACACATATTTAACTTTTCTTTAAATAAAATAAAATAAATGTCTTAATCACATAAAATTGGGTTCCAATAGATTATATTTCTACCCAAGTTTTATTTAGGGAAAAAAATTATTATCCAATTATAATAATACTAGTGTTAGGGTAATTTTATAATATTATATTTACCTGTAATTACCTGATTTAGCCTTAACTATGGTAAATAAAATTTACTATAGTTACTATTCATACTGCCCAAAAATAAAAGTAGCATAATAACATAATTTGGACCTAATTATTCCAAATATGGAATCCAATTTTCCAAATTCAATACATAGAGGTTGCAGTAATTAATTTAATATTAATCTTGTTGTTGAGAAAATTTGTTTTTATTTAAAACATTGCAAATGATTGAAATGATTTTCCCTATGAATTCAATGTAAAATTAATGATAATGACATAAATTATATTAAATGATATAAATATATTCTATTTATACTTTAAAACCATCCAATATTATAATTTAACCATATAATTTATCTTAATGAAAAAAATAATTAATTAAAATATAGGGTATTTATACTATTCATCAAAATATGATGGTTATCAGAATAATGTCAAAATTTTATGCATGTAAATTTTTACTTCATGTTTCAAAAGAAAAGTTTAATTTTTCATATTGATCTTATAAAATTTTCAAAAATTATATTTAAAATGGGTGCACCATCAATAGGCGACAAAAATGCATTTTTTGAAAAATACTTCTTTTATCCAAAAAATTGTTTTTCTTCCCATAACATGTTGAATAATATGTGTAAGTTGAATGATAATGTGAAAAAATTAAAATTTTTGTTAATAATATTCATAATGGCTAGTTCAAAATAATATTATAAGAAGATATCGGTATTACGAATAACACACACTATTGAGGAAGGTCGCATGTGCGTGCAACATAAGCCAAGAATAGTGTTTCATATACTACAAGAAATTACAGTGTTGCATATAGTGCAAGACAATCCTAGTTTAGCTTACAACAAAATACATAAATAAAGATAAAAAGTATCTTTCTCATAAAATTTTGGGGTGTTACAGTCTATCCACGAACTCCGTCCCATTTCTCAACCATCACCTATGATACCATTCTGTCATGACCCTCCTTCTCCAAGATGAGGTAAAGAATGAAACGATTCCTTGTCATTCAATCTTTACCATGAAGGATAGATAAAGACCCCCCCCCCCTGAGTCTCACCTCTAGAATTCCTTATAGATGCAGATAACACAAAGGGTATAGAACATCACATAAATGGAACACATTACACTTTTTATAGAACAAGATCGGGAGATAAGATGGAAATACTAACTACACGAAGGACAAAGTAATTCCAAAAATACATTCCCATGTCCATGATCAAAAAATAAATTGATAGAATGTACTAGAAAAATTAATACAGAAAGTGCCAAAAAAAATAAAAGCCGCAACAATGGATATTCTGATGTGAGATCTCGTAAGGTCCAAAAAGGTACTCAAAGTGTAAATGGTTACCTTAACCAGTTTTATATTTGTAGGGTGAGTATATAGGTGTACACAGTAAGGAAACAATAATCTGTTATGCACTGGTGGGGATAAATTCTAATGCCCCATAAGAAAATAGTGGTAACCAAAGCACCATGCAAGGAAAACTATCCACCTAGCCTCACCAAGCCACGCTCCCCAAATAACACAAATCCGGTAAAGTAATATTAGTAGCACATTGGTATTTGGGTACCTCACACTACTTTACCACTAGTTATTTAGAACATCCTAAACATCAGACCTCCCCCACATATCCCACTATAGTCACACTATATCACCCAACAACATTCATATGGGCTATCTCAACTGCATGTTTATCCCACTAGCAAACACTTGGGAGACCAAGACCACACAAACCCACACCAGAAGAAACATGGGTGATGGAAACCATCACCATGACCAAAATAAACCTGGGCTAGAACAACCACAGCCACACCCAAATACACCTTGTCCATAACAACCATTGTCACGACCGAAGACACTTGGGCCTCATCTTAAATACACTTGGGAAACAACCTTTCCCATACACACCTTTTCCAAACACCAAAACACACCCTTCCATATGTGTATTGATCTATAACGATCCTCAAGACGTCACATCCTTATCTAAGAGTCTTGGGATACCTAGGATAAAGAGAAAAAAAGAGCTAATAACCAGCCACACATATGAGTGTTGGAAAAAACAACCTCCCCCATGAAATAGGAGTGTTTATAAAGGTATGATCAACATGGGTGGGGTGAATATAAAAAACAAAATAAATAAATTTTATATATATAGTTAATAAATAACACATACCACCATAACAATCCCAAAACAAAAAAAAACAAACTGCACACAACCAAACTTGCTGCTACCCCTACTTGCACAAGTACAGAACAACCAAACCAAAGCACAACCCACTTCGAGAAAATAAGTCCCCATTATACCAATTGTGCTTATCATGTTAAAGTTATTCCATTTAAATATTACTATACTTCCGAGAAAATAACATGAATTAAAACAAGACCAAACAACAACTAATGGAAAATATCCCTGCGGAGGATAAGCATTCCGTCTTGGTTTTCTTGTAAGTAATAACAACAAACTGGGATCTGTGAGATCCCTCGATGTACTGGAACCAAACCATGCCCCAAATTACTGAGTCTATAACATTTACCATCATCTCTACATGTCCTAAAATCACTAACCAACACTCTGCTAACTATAGATTACATTACCCTCTACGTTACTCTACAAACATTAAATAAAACAACCATGCATATCACCAGAACAGAGTAGGGGAGTTTTCATATTTATCCAAAACCATTCATTAAGTTAGTTATTTCCATTTGGTTAATAAGGGTGATCAAAAAAGGATTCTTATCCACATGGATTCCATTTAATTAACCATGTTTATGTGATTAGTCAGTTTCCACACTACTGTCATTCAATCACAAGATTATCCAGGAAAACAATGATTCACTAGTGTATAAGAACTAAACATCAAAATAAATGATTTTAAGTGTACATTATACCATATAGTTCACAACATAAAAACAATGATAAAATACAACAACATAATCATCTTTCCCTACCCTTCGTTCATTAAAAGTCCGTTAATTATATTATTTAATATTGGTTTCATCTTTTCCCTGAGGGAAAATTATAATACCCACCAATCACGATGCACAGTAAAGACAGAATATGTAAAAATTCCTACTTGGATGATCATGGATCAGAGTTTTCTCCTTGCGCAAGAAACTACGGTCACACAAAAAGAAACTCCAAGAGGAATATAATAGTAGGGATCTCACATAGTTATGACTAGTCTCAAGAATAAGGACTCCATGTGAACTAAGGGAGAAGAAAGAGACCAAGGGAGAAGAAGATCTTGGTTTGATAAAATGACAAATCCAAGAGTTATGGGATGTGAAATCTCAATGTGCTTGAAAAGAATATCAATGTTTGACCACACAACTAGGCAATTGCACATGTTGGAATTAATTAATATTTAATATTTCCTTCAGAGACAATGAGATAGGACATCGTACGGTGGATAGAAGATAGTTTACATTTATATTGATAAATGTGCCTAATTAGGGTGTAACTGGAAACACGGAATAGGTTGTGAAACTAATTAAAATTAAACATGTTTGCGTAATTGAAGGGTCGCCCCACTCTTTTGGGATTTAATATTTCCTTTAATAGTAGTAAACCCATCTTAAAATATATTAAAAGAGGTATTAAAACTGAAATGAGACGTTATACAAGGAAAATAGGAAAAGGAAACCTCACTCCCTTGGTTTCACTATTTGGGTCTGGCCCTGATTGGTGAGACCGGTCGGTGGCACTGATAGGTGAAACCACGGTGACACCCTGCCAATGACGCCCTCATGAATCATCGATGGTGTCCAGAACATCCCAAACA
Source organism: Viscum album (assembly GCA_963277665.1). Lineage (NCBI taxonomy): Eukaryota > Viridiplantae > Streptophyta > Magnoliopsida > Santalales > Viscaceae > Viscum > Viscum album. Next base: position 176,317,442 of record OY728136.1, read on the forward strand.
CCATAATTTGGAATTATAATGGACCAGGAGGGTCTGGTACATTACAATCGATGATATAGTAAAATTATTTAGGTTATTATGGGATATATTAATAATTAATTAATAAGATTTTAATTTAGATTAATTTTTTTAAAAGAACTATTAGTTCAATTTTTTAAAATTCAATTTTTCTTAGTGGATATATTATCATCTCGAATAATCATGAGCTATAACTTCCCATTGCTTCTTTGGTCAACTATTTATTAAACACAATTACATATTTTATGTTTTAAAAGTAATAAATAAATCATTTCTCTGATATTTACAACATCTCTCCATAGATTATTTTATATGGTCTTATGTGGTGTCATTTAAGGGGTAAACTGTATTTTCACACCCTGAGATCACCTCACTAGCATGTGAACATCGTATAGATTAGATGAGTTAATGGTCACACCATTTAAGATGATATCTTCTATAAACCAAATATGAGATCCTCATGTGAGTTGTGGGAACTGCAATTCAATTCAGGTATTGACATATAGAATTATACCTAGGTTATTGTTACTCCATTTTTCACATGATATATTAAAATAAAATTAATGGCTCATGATAACATCATTTTTTAATTACATTTTCATGGTTTATAATAATTCGAATGAGTTTTTATTATATGTAATCACATACTATTATAATAAAAAATCATGTATAAATAAAATGAACTTGTTTAGTGTATGTGTTCCTTTTAATTCAGTGTTATGTAATGAGTTATATCACATAAAACAAGATTGTTAAATATAATAGTATTTCATTAATTGATATTAAATTACCAAATATCCTAATGAAAATATTATGTCATTAAATTTCTTCCATTGTATGAATTTGGAATAAATTATTGTTTGAGGTGTCCATCCCTAATATTTAGTGTTTCCCTTACAAAAGTGTGGTAATTATGAAATTGATGGGTCAACATAACTTTTTTTTCAACAAAAGAGTATCCATAGCTATCATATTGGAAGTTCAGTGGAAAATACTTGAACACTGAAAATTAATTCTTCCTAAGATTTTGGACTCCACTCAATAGATGAAGAATTTGGAATTTAACATGGTTGGTTATTGAAAATCCAACATTAGACACTCAGAGTAGTGGTGGTAAAATTTCATGGGATACAAAGTGTTGTTTAATGATCATTGCCACTATATTAATCAATATACATAGCATTATAAATCACTTAGTTTATGTTTCTAATAATTTGATAAAATTGATTGTGATATTTAAAATCATAATTTTAAAATAACTATTGGTAATCATGATAAATTATTAATCTCCTATATTTATTTTTCAATGATCAATTGGAATCCATGACTAATTAAATTTTATTATAATAAATATTGGAGTAAGATAATATATTTTTCCTAATATAACATTCAAGAGTGGTTCATATGATAGTGCAGAAACTACACCAAGAGAAGAAATATTATTTTATTGAATCCCCACATCATACTAATCCCCATTAGGGAGTTAGTATGGTGGATGATTATAAATACATGAACCATATGGGTGAGCACTAAATGTTCTATATTTCATGATGTCATATATTTCTAGTGAGTTGTATATAATTCATGGGGATAACTATTTTTCCTTAGTGTTGAATTATCTCCAATTGTTATATAGGGATAGACCGAGGTAAGAAATATATAATATATCAAGAGATATATCTACATATAATGTATATTAAGGGAATAATGTAGGGCCTCATGTACATAATATTATTGGGTTCACCGGGATACAAGAGATGGTTGGTTTTTAAATGAACCAACAACTGATATAATTCTGATCGCTATACCATATAACATTATGAAATTCATTGTAAATAATAATTTTATCTATAAGAATATTCCAATACAATATTTTTTGTTCTTTTTTCACCAATCATGTTAAAATATGATTAATTCCAAACATTATTTCTTGTGGTGAACATGAATAATAAGGTCCAGGAAAACCAATCAAATGTTATGTCCAGTCAATGATATTGATTCACCAACATTCCTTGAATCTAATGATTCAAAGGGAGAGAAATAAAAAGGAGGAAAACTTCTTTTCAAGTGGTAAGAAATGCTACTAGATGAAGTATTTTAAAAATAGGAAGAATAATTGGGTTGATTCTTTTACATCGGGTATATTTTTCATTGAATACAGTTTGACTATTTCCACGTGTTCAGTATTTTATTTTTAATGTGTATCACAAATTTGTATTCAAATTGATAATACCTTTAGATTAATGTGCATTTTTAAATTTAAGGTAGATCTCTTAGCATCAAATGGTGTGAGATTAATGGTATTAGTGGTGGGATATTATGATATTATATTTCCATATGGAGCTGTTCTTGTGATCCATAATTCCTATTATGCACCATCATTTATGATAATAAAAATGTAATTAACAATATTGAAAACTATTGTATGTTATTTAATTATTTTAAATAAATTTTTTCTAAAAAATAAAACATATTTTGTAAATTGGAACATATTAATAATAGTATATATATATGTAAACTATAAAATCCATTTTTATCAATAAATAAAAAATTAATAATGGATGAGTCATATTCAACATTCCTATTTAATGTTATGTTATGTCATATAACACGATTTATTTAATAAAATTACATGTGTATGTCATTTGGAAATCATTGGGCTAAAACCCTTGCATGTATTCCATGATTTTTATCAAGGTAAAATTACAAAAGAACCATTGAGTGGGAAAAGATAAAAATCCATAAAACCATTGAAATTTTATCTAAATAATGTTTGTGTTCCATTTATAGAAGAGGAAATGGGAGGTTTTTCTTACATCATCACTTTTAACAATGACAATAGTTGATGTAGATATATAGACACAATTACTTTTTAGTCAGATTTATATTTAATGTTTAATGAATAACTTAATGAAGATGATAAACACATTTATAAGATGATTAAGAAACACTTATTTGTTTATGATGGATAAAATCTTATCCAATAAATCATTGATCATTTAAATTAGTGTGTGATAGATTCCCTATACACTATTCCATATATACCTTAATGGAATGATGTTAGGGAAATGAGGAATTACCCACCACTTGACATTGTCAGATCGATGATGGGTCCTAAAACAATACCATTATAAATTCATGGGTATGAACATTACATTATATCTTATATAATAAACAAAGTACCAACTAATGTAGATAATGTGATTCCAATAGATATTAGGTATAGAATGATACTAATTTTCAAAAACATATGTGTATGGGGATTCAAGGATTTTTCAAGACAATACATAGTGATTTATTCTCATTGCTTGAAGTGAAACATATATGTTTTAATAAAGATACTAAATAGTATTTCCTATATTACCAATTCTATTGAAATAATATTGTAGCATTACATGTTACAATTCTCGAAAGGAAAATAGTTCTAAGGTAAATAGTAAAAGAAATATTTTCATAAATGAGGTTTAAACATAATAATTATAAGAGTTAGTACATGAATAATCTATATAAGAGATAGTCATAAAATAATATGTTATCATGAAAAACGTACTATGATGGTCTAATGGAGAGTTTAGAGAACTAGAGATATATGGTTTTCAAGTCACATAATGAGACATTACCCATCAATATTGATGATCCTCTGACCTATAAGAATGTAATAAAATGGTATGTATGTTGTTACATGGAATAAAACAAGACATTTTTAAATTTAATCCATGTAGAAAAATCATGTTTGTATTTTGGTAGACACCAGATCTGATGTAAGACATACTGAGTGTAAATGGTTATTCATGAAAATTAAATAGATGAATGGTGAAGTGAGAATATATAAGGAATGAATATAATAAAGGGATTTTATGCAAGGTCAATTTACCAAATATGATAAAACCATAATACCAATGTCTATGATATACATATCCATATTACTTGTTTTAATATCCTTACATGATTCTAAAATTTGTAAAATAAATATTAAAAATATTTTAATAAATGAGGTGTTAGTTGAATATGTCAACATGACACAACCTGAAGTGTTCATTTTTTAAAAATAATGACAACAATGTATTCAATACACATAGATTCATTTCTCTATAAATGTAACCATCGCGATAATTAAATTTTCAATTTGATTATGCCATAAGAGAGTTTGGTTTCATTACTAATAAATGAAACAAATGTATTTATAAGATGGTTAGTGGGAGTGAGAATGTTTATCTATTATTTTATGTTGATGAAATGTTGTTAATGGTAAATTAAGTGAAATAATTATTATTATGGAATAATTGGATAAATGAATACTTATCCATGAAATAATATAGTGAATAAATTACATTATATGTATGATTAACTATTTAGATAAATTTCAAAGTCTTCTTGGTCTAAGTGAAATTATTTTTATTTACATGGTACTAAAATGTGAAAATATTGATCAATAAAAAAGATAATGATTGATAGTGTCACATGGATTGAATCACTCCAAAAATAGTTTTCATAAAAAAAGGGAGGGTACTAAAAGATTAATATGAATCCATTATGATTGAATAGTGATATCTATCAATTATATAATTCTATGTAATAGGGTTTATATTACCTTTTCGTTAATTATGGTGGGAATATATAAATCCATAAAAAGATAAATCCATTCGGAAGATTTAAAAAACCAAACTAAAGTACATAAGATATAGAAATTGATTGTTCTTATTTTATAGAAGAGATGAGGAGATAGTCATGAGGTCTTACACTAATTTAAGCTTCCATTAAAAAAATGTCATAATATTGCATAAAAACAATGTATTATTCCTTTATAGTGATGGAATAATATAGAGGACCTCAAAAAAGCTTGTGGTTTCCATTTCTATAGAATAATTTATGAATATAAAAGCTTATGATATATCTAATAAATCTATTTTTAAATGTATCTATGTCTCTAACAATTTATTTGTACTAATAAATGTAAAACCTTTTTATTTATACTATGATAATACTATGATAATGGTTCTTGAAAAGGAGTCCATGTTAGTTAGAGTACAAATCATATACATAATAAGTTTTATCTCTTAATTGATATTATTTAGATTAGAAATTTCACTATTAGATAATTATCTATATTGGATTATATTTAAGACCCCTGGAATAAATCCAAAACTCTATAGAATTAGGATACCCATGTGAGAGTAGGGAGGCTGAGAATTATTGTTATTTGCAACTACTACAGGTGGAGTACTGTGAGTGGATTACGTAGGTCCAACTTCTTTACAAACATTGATTACCAATATATATATACAATACAAAATATAAATGTGTCTATTCATACCATAATGTTTTTGATACATCATTATCCACTATTTTAAGGGTAATAAACATAGATTAATTATCATATAAAATGTTTATTGTAGTTCTTTTATTTAATAATAACCTCGAGATATTATGAACAGAATATTAAATATAATTCATATGGTTTAGATACATCTTGATGATGTGAAACAGATGATATCTATATTTATATTATTACATGCCCATAATATTTGATACATCTTCTCATAATGTTCTCACATTTTTGTATCAAGAAGACAAGACCAAGAGTTCTAACTCACCAATAAAAACACCACAAGCTTCAGTTTGCATTGGTTTTTCTTATTTATAATCTTGTTTATTGGTAATCGTTAATGGTGTAGTTATTAATGTGTTATATTTTATCATGTATTTTTTTGGAGGTAAAAAACATTGACACTAAAGTCAGGAAGCAGTAGCTTTTATTGGGTTCATCATTGGTGTTATGGAATTGGTTTAATGATCATTATATAAATCACTTATGAGTTGAGGAAGTGACATCTCATGGGCCAAGGATTTCGAGGATGGTATTACCATAATTAAATCCATGTCTATAGTACAATAAGGTATTAATTTTTAGTAATGTCATGAATTATATACGATAAATATTTGGGGAAATCCTTTTTATTAAAAAAAATAAAAAATACAACCCCCTCTTGAAGAGGGTAGGGGAATACCCACTAAAAGACTGAATTCCCAGAGGCACATAACATTGAACATCGATGGAAAAAGATCCTAGTAGAACAAGAACCATTGTAAATCATCTGACACAAAGTCCCACAATGAACCTAGTAATAAAGACCCAATCCCCAATGGAAAAACATATACAAAAGGGCCAAAATCTGCATTTCCACTGTGTGTAACACCATCTGAAGACCGTCAATGTTGACATCTGTAATGGGATCCACCACCTCCTGAATTAGGAATCAAACATTGTCCAGGGATTCCATGTCTAATGTCATCACATGTCCCAACTGAGATGCCTCTGTCATATGTTGAAGCCATTGAGCTTCCAGCGGCTGATCACACGACATAGAAGCCTCACTGACTACCCAATGAAGCTACATGGGAGACACCATTGAGGAAATATACCGAATCACACCTCCTATATCATACAAAACACCCTCCATATTTATATACTCTATCACTTCTCTAAAACACCTCAGTACTAGCAACATTCACTGATGAACATCATCTCCCCTCAGTGTGCCCAAATTGAACAATATCGTTCCTAAAATAGATCTGGAATAAATCTTCAATGGGGGGAGACTACCAATGTATGAGACTAATAATTTCTACTCGAGTCAAATAAAGAATCAACTAATGAGATACTATCATTGAATATCATCAAACAAACACACGCTACCTGAAAATAAATTGAGGGCCACTGGGAGAGGACATATCAACTAGGATACGTCGCCAAGGAATACAAAATAGAAGGACAAAGGATGAAACCATAAGAGAAGTGGAGTGATATTGGATAAATATTGGATCCCTCTCATGAAATTTATAATGTATTAAAATGATAAAGACACTAGTGTGTATCCTCGTATTATTGAAATGACAAGAAATATGTTATTATATTTTAGAAAATGCGTCTATTGGAGTTAGTCAAAACTACAACATATCTTGTTTTCATATAGAACATGATGAGTTTATATGGTCAACTTTCTGTCAATTTGTTAGACTCACTACTATCCTGAGATAAACCTAGAGGCACCCTAACTATGTTTTTCCACAACATCCATCTATTTGGACGAATAAGAGTTTAGAAAATATTGGGACATGTGTTTTGGGAGACAGAACATTTGAGTGTGATTGATCATAAGTTATATAATTCAGTTATATTATTCCTTTTTTGAATAATGTTAAATGAAATTATTTTTCAAGGTATTCTCAGGTTGTTTGGTAATTAAAATTAGCATAACGTTAAATTTTTTTTGAATGAGACTATGTTTTTTAAATTATTTTGAGATATTAAGTGATGAGTGAGTGGTTATAATTCTATCATGGAATAGTTTAATATATTACAAGTGAGATATAATATATTTGTAACATTTATGACATGTATAATAAGTCCCATGTGTGTGAAAGAGTCTAAAATAAATTTTATTACATCCCAAGGACCATTGTGAAATTTTAGAAAGCATAATAGAGGTATAAAAAATTTTGTTTATTAAATAGTTAAATGCACAATTTAGACGAATTTAGAGAGATAATATATCCCCTCAACTCCTCTTAATCTCTAATAGATATAATATAAACAAAGAACAACGTGATATTGATCGTGTTTTTCTAATTGATTATTCCTTTTAAAAGTGATCAATGTTATAACGTAAAGTTGTTCTTTTTCCTATTTTTGAACCTATTAATCATAGATATATGGTTCGAGAGATATGGTTCACATGTGGATGCTATAAAAAAAATTCCATTCATGGCATCTTAGAGAAATGACATGCTGAATGTGAGGGAATCATATCATCGACTACAAATGAACAATATTCTTGTTATTGTTTCATTGGACGTAAATTTTTATGAATTAAATGAATTAAACATGATCCATTGAGAAATCCAATGGTTTTTTGAGGGTTTAATTTCATTAACCAGAATTAGAACAAAACATCATAATTTTTCTTTCATGATTTCGATGACCAAGAGGTAGCAAGAGAATAACATGATGTGATTTTCCTCTATGAACTATACATCAAAAAATGAACATAATTGGAGGATGGAATCCCTTGAAAAGGATCAATCAAGAAGATAATATAGCATTATTATAAATTATAAGGAATCGATATATTATTTATAGATTTCAAAACTAGGGGAAGGGGGTAATTAATCTCAATTAAAACCATTTTTTAATGTATCATTCATGCTTATTAATTTTTTGTATTGATTGAAGACTATGATTAAAATATAGGAGAAATAATCATTATGAACATGATCATTCTATTGAGATTACTAATTTTTATTCATGTTTATTTATTTCCAATGAAAAAGTTGTTTCTTGAACAAATTTAATGTGTTTCTAAGAAATAAATAAGATTAATGATTGATTATATCCAGTATAAGAAACCTTAATTATATATATATATATATTATCTATAGTGGGATAACCCTATTAGAAATACATTTGACCATATAATTGATATTTTCTTATATAAACATTTGATATAAAATGTATTTTTCAAATAGATCTTGAAATGGTGCCCATATAAATTATTTTTAGTCCTTGTTAATATAATAATGTGATAAAACGCTTTTAGTGTTTATTTGAATTATATTTTCATCAAGTGGGAGAATCAAATGTGCTCACTAATTGATTTTAATTATGTTTGGTGATTTGGAATGAATAATATGAAGTGAATGATTTTTTTTCAAAGCCTGACCACGAACGCCCACATCTTTATTCTTTTCTCGGTCCCGTGAATTTGGGTAGAGTTGTGTTGGGTCCAGGTTTGACTTTTCTTTGAAGTGATGATGTTTGATGTTTGGGTGGGCCTCTGGGTGGTGCGCGGTCACCGCACCGCAAGTGGTGATCATGCCTTTGGTCATAGTGAATGAGTTGTCGCCCGGTCATTCGAATAAATAATTAAATTAGATGAATAAATTAAAATTGACTGAAAAACAATGCTAAATAAAATTTTGTAATGACAAAACATGGTTAATGTTTAACCCATAATTGAAATAATACAATTGCGTAGATGATAATAATAATAATAACTATTATTTAATTTGGTAATAATACTACTACCATTAAATTTTTATAAATATAATTATTCTTTAAAATAAAACGTAATAAAATTATCATTTTAATTATCATTTAGTTTTTTTATTATTATTTCCCTTTCGTTGTTATTAATATTATTATGATAATTTGGTAGTTAATATTATTTGAATTATTATTTTTGTATCATTCAAGATATTGTTATTATATATATATATATATATATTTAAGACCCTAAAACTACCCATTCCTGCACCCCTCCTAACCCTAGAGCCTCCCTCTCTTTCTTCTTCCTTTTTTTTCTCCACGTGGTTGTCCACTCTCCCCTCCTCCCGCGTCCCTGCACGCCCAGAACCTCCGCCTCTTCTCTCTTCCTCCACTGCGGCCTTGCCCCAGGCATCCTAGGCTCCCCTCCTCTTGCAGTAGTTCCCAGCTGATCCAGCGCCCTGGCCAGTCCTCCGCCAGCAGCCTACCACCCCTCCTGTTCGGCCTATTGCAGTAGTGCCCTCATGCAGCCTACTCACCGCCAACCGCATCACCCTCCTCCTGTAGCCTGATAGGCCCTACATCTTTATTTTCCGATGCCTAGAAACCCTGTATAGCAGCGCCGCACCGTGGCCCTCCTACTCACTCTACCTTCAGCCCCACTCCCGCATGACCTGCTGCACCGCACCAGTCCGCAGACGGTCCCTGCGCGGTCGCCCTCCCTACTCTCTCCCATCAACCCTCCGTTCCAGCGCCCTACGTAGAAACACCCCATTGCCCATCACCTCTCCGCTAGTCCTCCTACCTTTTACCCTGTATCTGCATTCCCCTCGGCTCGCACAACCCCTGTGGCTCCTCTTTCCCCATAGAATCACCTGAGCGACCCCGCCACTCATGGCCGCTCTGCATCATCTGGAATGACCACCGGTTGTGCGGTCTCCCCCTACTTGTCTGGTCCTTGCCTTCCACCGCTCTGTCTGGTGCCGCCCTTGTCCAGTGTGACCCTCTTCTGCTCTTGCGTGGCATCCCCTGTCCGGTCGGCTTTCGACCTCCCTCCCGTTGTGATGCGCATCCAGCCACCTCTGACCACCTACAAACCACACCTCTAGCCTCTTGCTTGCTATCCGGCCACCCGCAGACTACCATCCATTCCTTTTTCTTTGCTAGCGCGCACCCACCGGAACCATAACTATCACTTCTCTGGCCATCCCTACCGGTATGATGTGCTTTCCTTTCCAGCCACCAGCCTTCGCCGGCTGCGGCCGACTCCGGCGTACGCGACCTCGCTGGTTCCCTCTTCAGCGCGCAACTCTCATTTGAGTAGGAGAAGACCTAATTGTGTTTTTCTCTTACATTCTACAACATCCTCTATTGAAGAAGAGGTGAGTTCACTTCGATTTGGTTCACCGCCCCTTTCCGACGATCGCGCAACACCGCTGGTCGAGCGCATCTTTGAGCCAAGGTAAGGTTTTTACCATTTTTGTTTGAGTGGTAAATAATTATTTTATTGTGTGTTGTGTTTATTTATTTTGGTGTGATTTTAATTTTAAAATAATTGAGTTTTGTTGTATAATGTTATGAGTTACTTTTTGGGGATGGTATCATAAATCATAAAGGGGTTTAGTGATAGTGCAGGCAATATGAGCTTTGTCTTAAAAACTTGTCGAGATGGTTATTTTACATTTCTTATTCGTTAAGATTATTTTAGGTTCACATTTGTGTGTTTTTAAAAGTTTTTTTGTTACAGTACATTTTCGAGGCTTTCCATGATGTTGCGGTCATAAGTAGGTTCCGCGTACTTGTGCATGAGTGTGAGAAGTGCATCGTCGTCGTAACCGGGCTGCGAGTCGAGGTGGGTCCCCAACCGTACTCAACATAAAATTTAAAAATTATTATTTCCATGATGTTTTATTAATTTCAAAAAATGATAAATAGTATAATATTATTAATTTTTAAATGATTATATGGTGTAAAAAGAGTTTTTTTATACACGTCACATTAAGACATTTTCTTGACAAGGAGACACCTAGTATTGAAAGAATTCCCATTTGGCCTTTAAACATAATTAACGGAATTTCAAATGTAGTTCTAGTTTTAAAGATAAATTATTTCCTCTGAACAAGTTTTTTTGGGTTTTCTCGAGAAATGAGGGTTTTCTTTAAAATTGGTGAAGGCTCATTTAGAACTTTAATAAAACAAATTATTTTGGAAAACCCACTCTAGGGTGATCTTTAGTGTCCATTGATTTCATGAGCTGTATGTGATGTTTTTTCATCATTACTGATTGATTTACATTGTGGTTGCACCCCTTTTTATTGCTTGTGTTGACATGGGAACCTGGCATAGTGAGTGAATCTTCTAAGAACAATTTCCGCACTAGTTTTATTATGCACTGGATAGTGGCCCAATAGCAGGGGAATACTGGGTTATTGCTTCTATGGGGATTAGGCCCCTCGGTTAGTCCATGTAGGGCTATACCGAGGGTTAGGGCATTATGACGTCATCGAGTTAGAGCATGCTTTCAGGAAGAGTCACATGTATGGTATATTCTGGATTGTTCACGATCTCTTATGTTCGACCCATGTTTATTTTAGGGTTTTTTTGTATGTGGTGGACGATTGAGAGGTCTAGTTCAGTTTCTGGCCCCTTTGTGCCACCTTTTCCATTTCCCTTGGTGTGTGTTGTGTGTTATGTGTAGTTTTCCTTTTTGGATAATAACTAAAGTTTGGTTTTATAAATTGTCTGAAAAAAATGATTAAAGATCCAATGCACCTGTTCCTTTCAAACATTAAACTTGTTTTTGTATTAAAAAGGGAAATGGACTATTACATGTTTTAGAAATGAAAGATCACGTGTAAACTAATATTTTATATCATTTAGTTCAAACCTGGATTTAGTAAATTTCATTATTTAAAGGTAGTCCATTTGGAATAGTTTATTTGGCACGCCTATGGAGTTTTTATACTCACGCCTATAGCAATGTTCGATTTTTAGTGTTTTTTCAGGCTACATCTTGGGTGCGTTCCTCTTGGGAGACTTTTAGTCATGAGTTGTAGACTGACCAGCGAGGTCACACGGAGATAGTGGTTGTCTCTTTCAGTTAGTTTCATTTTATTTTGTTCTTATTTAGTTACTTTACTTTGTTTATTTATTTTGCACTACTCTGTTTAATTTATGATGCTTTATTCATTTATTTTAACTGGGAGAAAATGTTCCCACTGCCTCTGTTGATGCCGTAGCACTTTTCGCTAGGCCAGGAGGATTGGGAACGCCTCTCGGGCCTTGTTGCGGACCGGTTTGGGTGACCAGTTCAGGGTCGAACAGGATTGGTTTATGAAAAAATGGTATCCGAGGAGGTCATCTCTTAGCAGACCTCACTTTTCAGAGTGCCTTTTCATATTTGGGATGTTTGGTAGAAGGAGATTAGGACAGTCGGGGCTCAAGAGGTAGGTTACGGGTCAATTCCTGATCACCACCGCTCGTGATGATACATGAGTTACTAGGGTTACTCCAGGATTTGATTCACTTTTCCTTGGTTGTTTCGGATTGAGGGATGGCAATGGAGGTGAATCGGTTCACTTTGTAGCCTCACATGGGGTGGTGATCCATGTGGAGTCCAACTTCCCAATTTAAGGTTCTCTTTGTGTTATGCCTTACACGGGTCATGGATCACCACCATGTCGATGGGCCAGACATGTGCACTAGATCCTCATTCCAGTGGGTTATTATTTCTTGTGTTTTGTTTTAATCTTGGTTTATTTGAGTGTGCGTTAAATGTGAAATTGGTTTTGAAATGGAAAATTATTTCTTCTAAATTGTTTTTGAAATTACTAAAGTGGGTTTTTAAAGAGAAGGTGTATCAGTTTGAAAAAAAACATGGTATGTGTTTGGATTTGGTAAGGAAAATAAGTGTTTGAAACTTGGCACTCCTTATTGAGGGTCACACATGTATGGGTATGTATGGTAGTTTCTGGGGGATCTTGTTCGCAGGTGATGTGAGCGGGATTGAATAAACGCACATGTGACAGTTCATAAAGCGCCATACGTGAGTTTCTAAAACAGCAAAGAAATAACGGTTTTGGAAAACTGATTTCTCATTGTGTTGTTTATCTTTGGCTTATGGGCCTTTTTCCCCTTGCCTTATGTTATTTCTTTGATTGAGTTATGTCTTGATGTCAGTTTCAATTGTGTTTTTTGTGTTGTCATGATTATGCCACATAGAAAGCCTCCAAAACATGTTAATGAGTTATGCCAATTTCTCAGTTCCTTTTTTTTGTGTTGCTGCTTTTCGAGTTAACTAAAGTCTGTTAGAGGTAGTTGTACAGTTCTGAAAGATCGTGTGTCTTCGTGTTGTTGGGAACTCCCAGGGTAGTTAATGTTCGTACAACCCTAGAGTATTTGAGGGTTCAGTTCTGGACTAGTAATGATGAAATATCTCATCACCGTTAGAGTTTTGGGTGTGATTAATGGTAGTAAACTTCAGTGAAAGTTCCCCATTTTGCATGGAGTGTGGGCCAGTGGAACCTGTCTCGAAAAAACCATCCTCGTCGGTACCAGCTCCTAGTTTGTCGGACTGGTCTCTTGTGCACCACCAGTATGGCCTGTGCAGACATTCTATGTCATCATGCTGCATCCTTTTTAATGTGTACGACCATCATGGTTGTTGGAATCAATGAACGAAAGTAGCTAGAGACAAGAAGATGAAAATGCATGACTGTGAGGCAGGGGATGCTTCATCCATCAGGGCCCCAGCCATAGGTCTCGGGGTGAAGCTCCCACATAGTCAAGATTTTCTGAGGGTGTGTGGAACCTCGGTCCATAAAAATGTATTCATTTTTGGAATGTAAATATCCAAAATTTCCCTAGTTCTATTCTTATCTATAAATTAAACTCATCCTTGTTTTGGTGGCATGATGATCTTGTTCCCCCACAATCCAGGATGTCTTATCTGCTCTCAGTGTGGTTCATAAGTTGTTTGGTCTCCCTGAATGGTGTGGGTCTGTGAATAAATGTACATGTTCTGTTTTTTAGTTGGTCCTAGCTATGTTCGATATGGGAATGTTCATTTCTTGATGTTGATGGGAGGTGCTGAGTTAATTTCTCATCCTCTAGTTGCTAGATTGTTCTGTAACAAGCTTTTTGTCAAGTCTCAGGTATGTTGTTCGGTACATGTGGGGAAAATGAATGAGTTCTATTTGGGAGTTACCGTGTTGGCCCCCTAGGGGATGGTTAGTTCGGGTTTCACGGGTTTTTGTACAAGTGAATTTTTGGGGTGGGGAGAACCCTCTCATGTTATCCCATTAATCTCAGGCATTGGTTTTTCTTTAATTGGTCGGATGTGACGTTTGTTGGGAATGGTTACCCCGAAGCTCTCGGTTCTCTATCATTTTGTCTGGGAATGAACTCAAGTTGTGTCAACTGTTGGCTTGGTGACTTTCTAAGGGAAGAAAGTGTCTGTGGTGGGGAGAATTTTCACACCCTGACCACGAACACCCATGTATTTATTCTTTTATCGGTCCCGCAAATTTGGAAGAGTTGCGTTGGGTCCAGGTTTGAATTTTCATTAAAGCGTCGATGTTTGATGTTTTGGTGGGCCTCGGGCCGGTGCGTGGTCATTGCACCGCTAGCGGTGAACATGTGATTGGTTGTAGTGAATTCGTTAGCACCCAGTCGTTCGAATAAATAATAAAATTAGATGAATAAATTAAAATTGACTAAAAAACAAAGATAAATAAAATTTTATAATGTCAAAACATGGTTAATGTTTAACCCATAATCGAAATAATATTATTGCACAGATGATAATTTTTATTATTATTATTTAATATGGTAATGATACTACTATCATTAAATTGTTATAAATATAATTATTATTTAAAATAAAATGTAATAAAATTATCATTTTAATTATCATTTAGTTTTTTATTATTATTTAAATTTTGTTGTTATTAATACTATTATGATCATTTTGCAATTAATATTATTACTATTATTATTTGTGTATCATTCATATTATGTTAAATATATATATATATATATATATTAAGACCCTAAAGCTACCCATTCCTGCGCCCATCCTAACCCTAGTCGCCTCCCTATACTTCTTCTTCTTTTTTTCTCTACACAAATGTCCCCTCTCCCCGGATCCCGCTTCCTTGCTCACCCAGTGACTCCGCCTCTTCCCCCTTCCTCCTCTGTGGCCTCGACCCAACCCTCCTAGTCTCCCCTAATCTTGAAGTGGTGCCTAGATGATCCAATTCCCCGGCCAGGCGTCCGCCAGCAGCCCGCCACCCCTCATCTCCGGCCTCTTGCAGCAGCACCCTCCTACAACATGCTCACCGCCAACTGCATCACCCTATTGCTATAGCCCGATCGGGCCACCGACTTCACTGTCCGACACCCAGAATCCCCATGTAGTAGTGCCGCACTATGGCCCTCCTACTCCCTCTGCCACCAGCCACACTACCACATGGCCTTCTCCGCTGCACCAGTCCGCGGACGGTCTCTGTGTGGTCGCCCTCCCAGCTCCCTCCCAGTGACCTCGTATTCCAGCGCCCTACGCAGAACCACCCTGTGTCCCAACACCTCTCTGTCAGACCTCCTACCTTCTCCCCGGTAGCTATGTTCCGCTTGGCCCACATGACCCCTGTAGCTCAACTTTCCCTGTAGCATCACCCGGGCGACCCCACCACCTCTCGCCGCTCCGCTTCGTCTGGCATGGCCTCTGCCGGTGCGGTCTCCCCCTCCTGGCCCAGTCCTTGCCTTCCAACACTCGGTCTAGTTTCTCCCTTGTCCGGAGCGACCCTCTCCTAGTCTTGTGCGGCATCCCTCATCTGGTCAACTTTCGACCGCACTCCCCTTGCTGTCTCGAGCATCCGTCCACCTCCGACCAGCTACAAACTGCACCTCCAGCCTCTTGCTTGCTATCTGGCCACCTGTGGACTTCATGCCACACCTTTCTCTTTTCTGGCACACACCCACTAGAACCGTAACCATCAATGCTCTGGCCAGCCCTGCCGGTACGATGTGCTTGCCTTTCTGGCCACCCGCCTTCGCTGGCAGCAGCCTGCTCTGGAGTGTGTGACCTCACGGGTGCCCTCTTCATCGCGAAACTGTAATTTGATTAGGTTAAGATGTCCTTGTGTATTGTTATTGATTTTTACAATGTCCATCGTCGAAGACGAGGTGGGTTCACTTCGATTTGGTTCACCGCCCCTTTCCGACGGTCACGCAACCCCTCTCGTCAAGCGTGTCTCCACACCAGAGTAAGGTTTGCACTATTTTTGTTCGAGAGGTAAATAATTATTTTAGCATGTGTTGTTTTTTTTATTTTGGTGAAATTTTAATTTTAAAATAATTGAGTTTAGTTGTATAAAGTTATGAGTTACTTTTTGGGGAAGGTTTCGTAAATCTTAATGCGGTTTAGTGATAGTGCAAGAGATACGAGCTTTGTTTTGAAAACATGTCGAGCTGGTTATTTTACGTTGCTTATTCGTTAAAATTATTTTAGGTTCACATTTGTGTGTTTTTAGATGTTTTTCATTGTTGTAGTGCATTGACGAGGCTTTCTCTGATACTGCGGTTGATAGCAGGTTGCGCGTACTTTTGCGCGATTGTGAGACATGCATAATCATCATAACCGGGTTGCGAGTCGAGGTAGGTCCCCCACTTCACTCACCTTTAAATTTAGAGTTTTTCAATTGCATGATATTTTAATAATTTTAATAAATGAGATATAATATATGATAATTAATTTTTAAATGATTATTTGGGGTAAAAAGAGCCATTTATTTTATTCACGACACTTGAAACATTTTTGTGATGAGCGGACACCCAGTATTGAAAGAATTTCTATTTGGACTTTAAACATAATTCACATAATTTTAAATGTATTACTAGTTTTAAAGATAAATGATTTCTTTCGAACAATTGTTTTGGGTTTTCTTGAGAAATGAGGTTTTTCTTTAAGATTGGTGAAGTCCCGTTGGACACTTTAATAAAATAAATTATTTTGGAAAACCCACTCAGGGGTGATCTTTGGTGTACATTGATTGCATGAGCTGTATGTGATGTTTGTGCATCGTGACTGATTGATATACATTGTGGACGCACCCCTTTTTATTACATGTGTTGACATGGGAACCTGGCATAATGAGGGAATATTCTAAGAATGATTGCCGCACTAGTTTAGATTACAAACTTGTTTGTGGAACCATAGCAGGGGAATACTTAGTTATTGCTTCTATTGGAATTGGGCCCCTCGGTTAGGCCATGTAGGGCTATACCGAGCATTAGGGAATTATGATGTCATCAAGTTAGAGCATGCTTTTAGGATGAGTAACATGTATGGTATGTTCTGAATTGTTCACGATCTCCTAGGTACGACCCATGTTTCATTTAGGGTTTTTGTGTATATGGTGGACGGTTGAGAGGTCTAGTTCGGTTGCTGGCCCCTATTTGGCACTTTTTCCATTGCCCTTGGTGTGTGTTGTGTGTTATGTGTAGTTTTCATTTTTGGCTAATAACTAAAGTTTTTTTTTCTAAATTGTTTACAATAAATGTTTTAAGATGCAATGCTCTTGTTCCATTCAAACATTAAACTCATTTTTGAATTAAAAAGGGCAATGGACTGTTAATTGGTTTAAAAATAAAATTTCGTGTGGAAACTAATATTTTATATCATTTAGTTAAAACCTGGAATTAGTAAATTTCTTTATATAAAGGTAGTGAATTGATAATAGTTTTTTGAGAATGCCTATGGTGTTTTAATACTCACTTCTATAGTTATTTTCTATTTTTAGTGTTTGTACAGGCTACAGATTGGGTGTGTTTTCCTTGGGAGATGTTTAGTCATGAGTTGGAGAGTGACCCACGAGGTCACATAGAGATAGTGGTTGTCTTTTTAGGTTAGTTTCATTTTATTTTGATCTTGTTTAGTTACTTTGCATTTTTATTTATTTTGCACTACTCAGTTTTATTTCTAATGCTTTATTTTTTTATCTTAATTGGGAGAAATCATTCCCACCACCTCTTTTGATGCAGTGGTGCTTTTTGCCAGCCCGGGAGGATCGGGAATGCCTCTCGGGCCATGTCACTGACCATCTCGGGTGACAGGTTCAGGGTCGACCCAGGTTAGTTCGTGACATTTTTGAACCCATGTAAGTGTTGAATTTGTTTTGAATGATTCAATATGTTTTTGTTTGAATGGATTAGTGGTTATTATTATTGGATTATTATTATGGATAAAAAAAGGAATTGGATTCTTGAGATATTTTTCTTTTATATCTATTTATCGATGAGAATATTATTAAAGATTAAATTATATTTTTAGGAGAATAAATAAACTAGGTATACCTAACTTGATTGGTGTTAGAATGCATTGAGATTAAGAATTTGGGGTTTCAAAATTGTTTGATATGGAACTGGATGATTATGAGATAAATTGGACACCTTCATAAAGATAACCCCTAACATATCAACTTTTTTAAAGGCAATTCATCATTCTACTCATAGAGTTACACTATATCATTACCTATGTAAGGTTAATCAAAGGATTTATAATTATATGAAAGTTATTTTTAATATAAATTGTCTATAAAATGGTTTAAAAAAAAATTGTAAGCTATGAAAGGGTCACATAACACTAAGTACCGATTCATTTTTATATTTACTTGCTGCATAAGGTTATAGAGAGACCAATAAAATATATGAAAAGATAGGACATGTGTTTCATAAACATTTATTAATGATTATTTAATTGAATGTATTTGATTGATATTATGAATACCTTAAATTAAGTCTAGGGTTATTTTTTTTAAAAGTAAAAATGATGTGATTTCATGCTTTAAAAGAGTGATTGTATTGAGTGGGATCAGCTTTATGAATATCATTGACTGACCACATAGTTATCTAGGATATACGATGAGATGGTTTTTCTATGGGAAATAGAAAACATAAAAAAATATTTGATTCTATAGTTTCAAAAATATATTTGATTGATCAGTCATATTAATAAAAACTCCATGAATAATGAGTTCATGTAAATTATTATGAACACGAGATCCCCATTGTGAATTATAATTCACCAATAAATATTCGTTTTATGGATATTTTCATTCAACGTACCAAGCTATATATTATTATAAATAAATACTCAAATATAAGGTTTATGATCATTCTATGAATAAAATTCATTCATATGACGATCATGAATATGTTCTTCTAGAAACATTTAGTGTTTCTTCAGATGATACATCTATAAAAAACTATATAACATTAAAACTAAATTAGTTATTTTTTGTGATAGGTATATTGATATATAAACCTTGTTTCACATATATATTTATATATACCTTGAGAATAATAAAGGTGTCAAAAATAATGTTATAGTTCACCAAGATATAATCATGTTTCCATTCAATATTAGGCATTTTAAAATTTTAGAGACTCATTGTACAAATGTATTCAATTAAGAAAAATAAAACATATATCACATCTTATCTATTTCAATTTTCTATACTATGAGTTCCCTAAAAATAATTGAATATCTCAAAAAAAAATTGATATTAGGGTGTAGAGGAAGTATGTAAACAGAAGAACATTATTCTATTATAGAACAATCTTTAAATAAGGATATTACACCTAAGGTTCCTAACCAGTAATTTATGGCTTGGGATTGGGTTGTCCAACGATTTATTAAAGTAATGAAAATGTGACCTGTAAAAAATTAAAGAAAAATTGTAAAATTGGTGTCTATTTAGATATGATAAAATCACTCTATAATGTAGAATCCATGTTGGGGTGTCTAAAAATCATGTAAAGGAGTTGATTTTTATTTTAAACGTTGTAAACATTGATCACTCATCACTATTTTACAAATACAACACTTCTAGTGTGAATATTATATAATAGTATGAGAATTAATAGTTTTAAAATGTTTAGTTAAAGAAAATTACTATTAAAATGAATAACAGATAAGTAATTTTCTCATCCCCTCTAAATGATCCATCCAGATATGGGATTTAAAAAATATATGGGTTTCTCCATGGGAGAATTAATGATGAAACCTAAACTAAATTCATTAATGTCTATCCATTCAAAAATAATCTATGTGTAATTGAAATATATGTTTTTTCCTTGTTTATGAAATCATAAAATCACATTATTTACGATAATATAAAGAATAAAGACCCACATAGTTCTAAAATTGATATTTTTTTATGTTAAATTCCTGAAAACAGAATTTTAATGGTTGGAACACAATACAATTTACTGATGGTTGGTAAGCCTAGTTAAGATTTACGAATATGCCTAGTTTTGGAAGGACAATCAATTTTTTTATCCTATGATAGTGGGACTCAATATGTAAGAAGTTAATTTAATATTTTCAGGTCGTATTTTAGTAGTGTTATAACATAATTTTTGTTTAGTATATCCTTAAACACTATATCTCTTATAAAATGAAATGATCCCCTCTATAGATAAATCTCTATCATATTTGTGGAGAATTTCCAATAAGGTCCATTTTGATAGTCCCTTATTTGTATTATATCAAGTAACACATTGGAATATATTTTATATAGTATAAAATCCTAAAAAAATGACAAGTTTTCTATACTGGTTAATTAGAATACACAAATAATAGGATCGAACTCATATAAATGGGGGATAATTTTATTTTGGAATAGGTTTAAGGGTATGGAATAACAACATTAGGATCCATACATTGATCTAACTCATATATTTGGTAATATAGGTCTCAAATAAGGGTCCACTATATGATGTTTCATTAAATATAGGATGGATTATATTTAATATAGTTTAACATCATGAGATATAGATATGGATGTTTTATAGTTTATGTTCTTGGGGTAGTGACCATTATGTAAGATTAATTTCAATTATAGTGCCTATATTAAAAATATGATCAACATTAAATAGTTTAGTTCAGGGATATATTGCATAACATGGACTAAATAATGCATCAAGGACCAATAATTTTGGGGTAAATATATTTTATATTAAGCTAGTAGATGGGTCATCAATTATAGATATCACTAGATACCATATAAAAACATGACTTTTTTTAAAAGAATGGATCCCTCAATCACACTACCAAATATGATTTGAGAGGTCATTTGTGGTGGACATTAATATTTGTAGTTTAAAGTTATTTGATAAGTTTAAATGTTTTTTTTATTTTTGGTTTATATGGATTAAAACTAAACTGAGATGTTTAATGTAATGAACAATGGACACTGATTAGGATTCATGCCATAGAGTAGTGGGGAAATAATGTTCCATAGTTCAAATCCTTATACAAGAGAAATATTGGTTAACATTTCCTTATAGTATATGAATTATTTATTAAGAGATTATAAATTTTTAGTTGGAATAATATTCTCTGTATCCAATGTGGTCTTTAAAAAAACTCTATTATAGTTGTCATTGTATATAGTGTATGTAAATTCAGATTTCTACATGAGAATTAGGGGCTTCCTACATAAAATCTTGGTAGTTTTCAAATCTAGAACTAATTATCCTTATAGGTATGATTGGAGGTGATCCTTATTGTTGATATAATAAATAATTAAATTGTAATGGATTTCAATGTTATATAGTGTGCATAACCTTTTGTCATCTAGTATCTCCAACTCATCCAGATTTATTTGATATTGATCATCCTCATAACCAAATTTATGATGGAAATTTTGAGTGAATGTAGTTAAAAATAAATGTTTTATACTTTATATATCCATTATATAGGAAAATATGGGGTATCATATGTATTAGTAAATGTTTTTAATTATAATCCCAGAAGGAATTCATGACTTTATCAGGCCAGTAATGTAATTCACCATTATTTTTTAAAAGGAAAATCATATTTGAGAGTATGTAAAACATAAAATACCATGTATTCAAGTGAATGTAATACCAATATAATTTAAAATAAATTTATTTTTAAATAATTTCATTCACTTTGATATGTTTTGATTCATGAAACACCACATTTAAATGAAACATAAAATATATTATAAAATTATTATTTTTATTTGAAAATTATATAATAGTTGTTAAGTTATTATGATTGAATTGGAATAACTAAATTTGGAAAATTATATTTTTAGAATATTATAAAATAAATCCATTGTTTATCTATTGATTATAAATAAAATAATATCCATTTGAATGATAAATTTTTTTATAATATATTTTTTTTAAAAAGGGTTTTATTCATGAATTTCACACAAAATATAAAATAAAATTTTAACAATTTTCAAAAAATTATTTAAAAAAAAATTATTTAAATATAAATTTAAAAATAAATATTGGGTGATTATAGGAATGTTTTTTAGATAATATTAGTTTTTGGATGAATAGATAACAATATTTTCCACATAGCGATGCAATTTTTTCATTTTATTTTCTCGTGGATTGTTTTAGAGATGGATTAATTTAGTAAGAAATATATGTATATAATTATAATAATTATATAATTTTGGATTAATATCTATTTTTATTTCATTTCATGCATGGAAAAAAATGGAACAACTTTCATCCATACCTGCGACCTACCATCTCAATGAATGGTATAATCCACTTTCAAGTAATAACAATAATGAAATACTATAAATACATATTTATTTATTATATATTATATTTTTCACATGTATAAAATTCTGTATATGGATGAACATGGATCAAATTTAAATTTTCAAAATTATCAAAAAAAACCATACATGAAAAAAAACAAAGTAGTTGTCACCCAATATAGTGATTTTAACAAAGAAATGTTAATATAAAAGAGATAAAACTCTATATATAAATCATATATGGTATTAAATATAATATTATAGTTATTTAATATATTTATAATAAATTTATATATACTATATATGAAGATTGGACACATATAAAATAAGTCAATCATGTGGTAAGTGTAACATCCCAGGTAAATAAAAAATAAGAAATTTCCATATTTATTAATATTTGTGAATTAAATTTTAATATTACATTAATGGGAATGTTATGTTCGATGGTGTACCCAATATGCAACAAAGAGTTTCTTTGAAATCTTACCTTGCACACTAATAATATATTAATTTTATTTTAAATGGAATTAATGGCCTAACCATTATAATGATGGGAAGGAATATAACTACCTAAAAAATGAATATATATGTTTGTTAAATATTTTACCAACTACACAATAAATTATAGATACTTAAAATGTGAATTAATTCAGTTTTAAGAATAAATATTCTAATATTCTTTAAAAGGTCTATTAACTGCCTTTTGATGGACAAACCTTTTTAAATCTACTTTGTTTATCTTTTATATGTTATATTTGACAAAATAAAATCCTTCTTTAGAATCTGGAAATCAAAATTTACTTTTTTTAATTTTTTTTATTTTTCCGATAAGTTCATTTTTTTAATGAATAGTAAAAATGCTGTATTTTAATTAAAAAACTTCATTTAATATAATTTATTTATATGGATAGATTATCTTTTTAATTGGGTTTAAAGTTTAGTTGAAAAATATTTTTACCATTTAATCCAATGGTGGTCATTGCAATTAATTTCACTTAAAAATTGGACATAAACAAGTGTGAATCTTTTGATAGATATTGTTTCAGAAAAACACGCTGTTTGTTTTGACAGTGGGAGTTAATTATAAAATTAATTACTGAAACATGTATGTTTTGAATTTGGAAAAATGGAAATCATATTTTAATTTGGAATATCAAATTTTCATCAGAAAATGTTTTGGTATTTTTCTGACAAATGTTCATTTTTAATGAATAGTGAAAAATACAGCTTTTTTACCTCAAAAATGATTTTTCATCAAATTTAATTATATAGTTAGATTGTAATTTTAATTGGTTTTAATGTGTAATTGAATTAGGTTTTTATCAATTAATACAATGTTTTTATTGGATGTAATTTCACTTTTCAATTGGATGTAGAAACAAGTCAATCTTTTGATAAATTTTTACTTCTTAAAAACCCGCCTTTAGTTGCGACCAAAGGAATAGTTTTTAAATTAATTATTGAAATTTATGTGTTTGGAATTTGGTAAAATGGATTCCATATTTTTAATCAGAAGTTCCAAATTATTTAATGAATACTCTTTTGTTTTTGACATTTTAAATAGTAACGACGGTAATTATCTTTAATTATCGTAATTAATTAGTAATCGAGTAGTTAAGGGTAATAAAATAATATCATAATAATATAAAATGACCCCAAAATGTGTCCAAATCCTCTTTTATGAGTCATGGCCGACCATGGAAAATTTTTACAGAACATGAGGGCCCATGGAGTCACATGGGTGTAATAGTGACATTTATGACATTATTTTTTTAAAAGAAGAGAAATATAAAAAAGGTTTGTATATCCTATGTAAAATAATTTTAATATTTTTTATATAAATTATATCTTAGTCTATAAATATTAATTGGAATTCTAAAAAGATTTCCAACATCATGGTATTTGTTTATAATTTTTATACATTTAATAAATATATTTATTTATGACACCATGATGATGCAGTGATTACCTCATTAATGAACGATTTGAATAAAATTAAAAGATAAGGTAAAATATAAGACATAAACTTGTAAAAAATCTATTGGATTGGTGTATTTAGAACCCTTACCACCTTTTCCCCAAAATATATCATTCTAGGACCTTTAAAATCCGAAAATAATTTTATAATAAAGTAACATTTCAAGACTTTTCAAAAGTGACCCTCTTCCCTCTTATAAAAGGCCCCCACCTCTACCCCCATACCCACACCTTTCAAGCCCTTGGATCATCCAAATTCTGCACATATTATCTCTCCACATCCCTCTATCATTCCTATAAGCCTATCTTTGGGTAGAAGTCTTTCCAAGGAAGCCTTTCGCTCAAATAAAAAGTGTTACCCGATTTAGAGGTAATGTCTTCTCTCGAGTTTCTTACTTTTATTTTCCTTCTTCACTCACCACTATCTTCTTATTATTTGATCACAGAATAAAACCAGTATCCTCAATATACTATTATTTTGTTATGATATGGATTATAACTACCTTTACACACACCTCCGTCTAATAGTTAAAGAACATATTGTTTCCGTGGGTGGCGAATTACTACCTCACGAAATGATGATTATTCAATCTTCTTTTAACATATTTAATGGAGTAAATTATGATGTCACTGTATTTAAATATGATATATATGGTATTTATTTATTCTATATGCTTCTGAATTTTATTTTCAAATCACATCGTTATACTTTTCATGTTCTGAAACTATGATAATTTCATCTGAGGAAGTGTGGACTACCGCCCCCTCAAGTTATGTGACTCGTTCATGCAAAAAATGGAATTTATAAAGAATGTGATTATTGAAATTATTTTACCAATATAAAATATATATTATACTTGGATTATAATATATCTATATATATATATATCATTTAGTTTTAATTTCTTTAATATGACAAAGAAATCAAAGTTGCGTTCATTCGTACGTACGGCCTACCGTCTCCATGAATGGTGCATTTTATTTTTTTATCTCCAAATGTTATGAAATAGTATAAAATGAATAATTACATGATATATATGATATTTAAATCATTAATACCATTCTTGAGATTATGTACTCATAACTACATGGGCAATTATTTTCAAACAAGTTCATTTTTGACTCTTGTACCAAACATTGACAAAACGTATGATATGAACTCACATAATTTACTAATAATTATAACATGATAATATGTGATATGAATTGAATAATAAACTTTAATTTAATCCCTTAATCAATTATAAATTTACAAAGGTATATTTGTAACGACCCGGACCCGGCCAGCCACCCGAACAGTGCCGAACGGGTCAGGTGTCACTATCTTAAGCACACCTCCCCTGAATGCCAAAGGTTTCTGACTAGAAGAAAGAGTATGTTAGGTATAGTGGGGAGGATATACCCTTTCGGGGGATAATTTTAATGGTACTAGTCTGATTATAATAGTAGATATGCGGTAGAAATAAATGACACAGCAGACTCAAACCAGACCCGCATAGCGGAAGCACATTCAATAACAATAAACAACACAAGAAATATAAAAACAATAGCAGAGGAAAGTAAACATAACATCATGCCAGCAATAAACTGCAATAACTACTAAAACAACCAAGCATGCATCTAAGCAAGTCATACAAATCAATATATATATATATATATATAATGGCACCAATGGCTAACCAGTAGTAGCTACAATATAAAGTAAACATGCTGATGCAAGAAAAGAATACTAAAGAGGTAACTCCATTATGGCACGACCTCAAGATCCATTCCAGTCTCCATGTCAACAGCACTAAAGTCCAGCTCCTAAGGCTGACCCTATACCTGCACACAATTTCATAAAGTCTACACACGTACCGAAGAGCCCGTGTAGGGTGTGAGACAAGTCTCAGCAGGAGACCACCCAGAGGTGCATACCTAATATAAGTGTTTAGGCATACATGCTGATATAAGAAAAACAGTAAACTGTGTAATGCCCAAAAGTAAAGAAAGAATTTACTGGCACTCAACAGCCACCAGGAAGTGTCACCTGCTTCTGCCAACGCTGGAATCTCTGGTCGGTAGCCCGACACCTCATGCCACCTGACACCATGTGTCTTAAGTACCGACGTCTCGATGGCACGCCCAACCATCGTACCCTAGCTCAAAAGCTCAACCTTCTCATGGAACACATCTGGAGAAACAATGATACATATCCTCAAATAGTAACGAGAGGTACAATGATGTCTGCCCTCAAATCACGACGAGCCTCTACCCCCAACCTGACTGACTCAAAGCTGTATCCCGAAGGCTCCTCACCTTTAACGTGGCTTCATATGGAAATCACCCCTAAACCAAAATACCTAACCGCAACTATCGGGGGCCTCTACCCAGCGAGTGGCAGTACCACCTCATCTAGGAGCCTATCTGTGTGCCCACTACCAAAAAGTACCCGGTGAGCGGTAATCACCTCAGTATGTCCCAAGCCACAGCACCTCTAACACCTCGTGTCTATGTGAACCTGTCGCTCACGTCTGATGGCCTCACCATCTAAGTAACCCAGCCATGCCCAACCTGACAGTCCAACTGCCTCAACCGACGTCCATGACGCCCAATCCCGGGGTAACAATCACCCAACAAAACCCGAGCCAAAGCCCCAACCTGTGATCCTCATCCCTCAAAAAATATCTGGGCGACACCCAACACAATGAGCAGTTCAACAGAGAAAACATAACACATTGCATAAATATACTCAAGCATTACTTGAAATAGGAAATTACTAAACAATTAATTGCACTAACTTACACAAAACCATACCAGTACCAAAGGTCTTAAATGCCTTAAACAATTACAAGCATGCTTATATCAAATCAAACTCAGTAGTTCAATCCAACAACACAAAATAAGTCTAAATCATTAGTTTAAATACTATTCCAAAACATACGCATTTCGGTACCCCCGACCGAATTTCCCTAGACGAGCCATGACCTCTCACCCGACCTTGCTCCACCACAACAATGTTCAGGTAATACCCAGAGGCATAACACAATGCAGATTAACTATTTAAGATAAATAAAAAAGGGTTTTGCTCAATACCCAACGTTGCGCCTGAAGGTCGCAACCCCCAACTGACTACAAAAACATGAAAAAAGGTATGCACCACCCACCTCGTACTCGTACTACGACACTCCTTTGATTTCATCCCCTAAATCGGACTGAATCGCGGTAGATCTGCATTTCCATTAAATCTGACAATTCGGTTCAGATGGAATCTGTGGTGGAATAGGTGAGGGATAAAATATGGAGAAGGGTGTGCGGGGTTAGCCCTTCTGATACGGTCCTTCTACCACTGACGGATCGAAAAATAGAGGTCGTACGGAGATTCTGGGAGGGTATGAGTTTTCGGGGGTTCTTGGATGAATTTTTCATCCAAAGAGGAAGAAGAAGGGATATCTGGGGATGAGACGTAACGACGCCTCAATTCCTCAAATAAAAAAAATATGTAGTGTGTATTTCCAAAGTACATGCTGTGTAGATGTGTTTCCGTACTCTGAAATAAGTGGAGTCCAGCACATGGCCAGGACCGTGAACATGGTCAACACACGGCCAGGGTCATGACTGCTGCATGGAAAAAAGTTACACGGCATGTCAAGGAAATCTACACGGATTGTAGATGGAAATTTACACCTGGGCACCACATGACATGTACTTGGCCTCACACGGGTAAGGGATACATGAAGTGTCTATAAATACACACCATATAATAAGAATCTACTACATGGTCTTCACACGACATGTACTTGATGAGCACAAGTCATGTCACTTAGGTAACTAAAACATGAATTCTACTTAAAATACACGACGTGTAGTCTGAAAATTTCCAGAAACTTTCCAGATTTTCTAATCTTCTCAAAAACCAGTCAAAAAGTTTAAACAGGGTCGGAATTTGACCAGTTTTTAAAAACCCGGGTTCTTACAAACTCCCCACATTAACGTAGCTCATCCCCGAGAAACCAACCAAAACTAGGAGATTGCACCGAATGCCCATCCCGGTTAAGCAACCTGGACTACCCCGGTCCTATGGTTCTAGCTAAATTCCTAAAGGGGCTCCCCACCTTAGAAATATCCTACTCGGTATCAACCCGAACAAAGCTCAAAGAAATCAAAATAAACAAACATGTCCCAAAGACCTATTTCTCGGACCCATGGTCCTTCTGGGATGCATCATCACCCCTACACCTCCTCGGTGCTCAGGTGTTGCTTCCGACACCCAACGTAACCCTCACCGCATCGGTGAATTCCTCCCAGAGGTCCTGCATCTTATAGATGCTCAAATAAAACCTGGTGACATGCACCTCAAGAAACCAGCATCCACGATGCCCCGATGCCCACAACACCTGAAGTAACCTGCATCCTTGATGATCCTGATTCCATGCATCTCAAATATGTCATAAAATATATAATGCATCTGATATGATGCCAAACACACCAACTTGTCTCTAGTAAGTCCATAAGTAACCTGTGCAACTCGTGCACTCAACCAGACATGCCTCAAGTGGCCATGCCAAATGAAAGCAAAGAAACTCACGGCCACACCTGTGGTGTACTTGCCACCGTCGTCAGCTCTCCAGCCTGCTGAATCCCTGGCAGCTCCACAGCGTGCACCTGGCCTAAAGCACGACTGCCTGATGCCTGACCTCCCTACGGTGCTGCTTCAGTCTCTAGCCACGGACCCCTCAACTGGGTCCTACTGTCTATGTCACGTCCCCCGCGTGAGTCTGAACATCGACTACCCTCTCCTGGTACCAAACCTGAACCAGCACCTAGCGCTATAGTCTGTCTTGGTCCCTGCCTACCGACTGTCTGAGAAGGCTTCCTGCAAAACCTCTCCAGATGGCCAACCTGTCCACACGCCCGGCACTCCTTCGGGGGCCTATCGCACTGAGCCCAAACATGTCCTAGTTGTCCACACTGAAATCAAACCACTGATTAACTACCCCAGGGTGGTCTAGCTGAGTCCTTGGCCTGACCGCCCTGCTGGAACTCATCTCTCCCTCACTTCCTGATGTCTGGACCATCACCTGAAGCTCTCACCCTGCCAAAGTGATATTTCTCTCTCTCGTTGCCCTCGGCTATGAGCGCCTGGTTCACCGCCCTGGAGAAGGAACCCGACCTGAAGATATTTACCTGAACCTGAATGACGTGTCGTAAGCCATCCTCAAAGCACCTCACCCTAGCTACGTCATCGCTCACCATACCAGGCGGAAAACGGGACAACTCTGTGAAGGTATCTGTCTAGTCCATGACGGACATATCTCCCTGCTGAAGACTCAAGAACTCCCGAGCTCTCTCTTCCCTCAGTGTCTCTGGATTGAAGTGCCCAATGAAACTATCCTTGAAGTCCTTCCATGCTAGTCCCTCATGCCTAGGAGCCTAAACCTGTAAGTCCCACCAACGTTTCGCCGGCCCTCTCAGCATGTACGTTGCCATCTTGACCCTTCGCCCTAGAGGCATCTCGAGCTGCTCAAAAATCATGTGCATACTCTCTATCCAGCTCTATGCCGCCTGTGGACCATCCACATCCGGAAAAAGCGGTGGGTTCTATGACTGGAACTCCCACTTCAGATGTGCCATAGAAGGCTCTGCACCCTGCACGCCTCTATCAATCCCCTACAAGACACGTAACAGGCTAGATCGGAGCTGCTCGTCAAGCCACGGTCCGAACGCTGCCAAACCCGGCTGTTGCCCTACCTGCACTGGATCCTGAACCTGATCCTGACCCTGAGCCTGTACCTGTAGCTCATTCTCTTCCTACACCGGATTCTGAACCTGATCTTGTGGAACTGTATCCTCTCATTCCTGATGCTCCAACGTGTCATGATGAAGTAACCCGATGAATACCATAAATGGTCAGACAACCCATATATATATATAACAACATATTCTACGCATATAAAGAAAGAAGTAAAAGGTAGTTCATAACAACTACCCTTACTTCTTCTCATCGCAACCCATGCCCCACGGCATCCCGGCCTCATGGCCTCGTTACCCTCCCTCAACAGAGCCATGTATCAATAGTACCTCATGCCATTCCTATCCTGACAACCAATGTTGCCTCCAACCTGACGACCGAGTCACCCAATCCTGACAGTTATACTACCTCACTCATAGTACCTGCCTGCTTCCATAAGAGCCCGACCCATATGTCCTATATATGAAATTCTGCTAAAATACTTAGTATGGCATACACATTCTAATAAACAATCAATTCTATTAGGAGTTTTTCCTATTCACATTTTAGAGCATACATGGCATGGAAATTGATTTTATTCACATGGTGTTATCACTTCACAAAGCATACGTGCAGTTATGAAATTGAAATACCCTAAAATGTTCCTATCAAAATCCATGCAAGCAACCCATTCCAAAACGAAAAAGTTTTATATATCATAATCAATAAAATCTCAAAACATGTGATCCACCGATGTGGAAATAATATCAATCGTAATCTAAGCAAAAAGCAAACAACAATTCCCGCCCCCGGAAATTCAATCCATCCCTCGTACAAGGGGCTGCATGCACCAAAGCAGAAGTTCAAAAATCCAGTTCCAACAACAACCTATCTCCATTCTACCATATCATAAACAGTAAAACTATTAGAAATAAAAAGAGAAGTCTCAAACTCATTAGTAGCCAGCAAAGTAATGCTACTAAATGCATGTCAAAAACTACTCTGATACCACTTTGTAACAACCCGGACCCGGCCAGCAACCCAAACAGTGTCGAATGGGTCGGGTGTCACTACCGTGGGTGCACCTCCCCTGAATGCCAAGGATACTGACTAGCAGTGAGGGTTTGTTAGGTATAGTGGGGAAGTTATACCCTCTCGGAGGATAATAGTAGTGGTACTTGTCCTATGATAATAGTAGAGATGCAGCGGAAATAAATGACTCAGCAGACTCGAACCAGACCCACATAACAGAAGCACATTCAATAAAAACAAATAGCAGAAGCAATATAGAAACAAAAACAGCAGAAAGTAAACAGAACAGCCTTTTAGCAATCAACTGCAATAACTAATAAAACAACCATGCATGCATCCATGCAAGTCATACAAATCAATATATATATATATATATATATATATAATGGCGCCAATTGATAACCAGCAGTAGCTACAATATAATCTAAACATTCTAATGCAATAAAAGAATACTAAAATGGTAACTCCAGTACGGAAAGACCTCCAGGTATATGCCGGTCTCCATGTCAACAGCACTAAAGTCCAGCTCCTGAGGCTGACCATCTACTTGCATGCAATTTCATAAAGTCTACACGCGTCCCGAAGACTCCGTGTAGGGTGTGAGACAAGTCTAAGTAGGATACCACCCAGAGGTGCAAACCTAATATAAGTTTTTAGACAGACATGCTGATATAAGAAAAATAGTAAATAGTGCAATGCCCAAAAGTAAACAAAGACTACACTGGCGCTCAGTAACCCCTAAGAAGTGTCACCTACTTCGGCCAATGCTGGAATCTCTGGTTAGTAGCCCAACACCTCATGCCACCTGACACCATGTGTCTCAAATACCGTCGTCCCAAAGGAATTACCAACCATCGTAACCCAGATCAAAAGCTCAACCTACCCATGGCACACATCCGAAGAAACAGTGATACCTGTCCTCAAATAGTAACAAGAGGGACAGCGATGTCTGCCCTCAAATCATGGCGAGCCTCTGCCCCCAACATGACTGCCTCAAATCTGTCTCCTGAAGGCTACTCAACTTCCACGTGGCTTTCTATTTCATCCACCCCCAAACCAAAATACCTAACTACAACTATCGGGGGACGCTACACAGCGAGTAGTCGTACCACCTCATCTCAGATTCTATCTGTGTGCACACTACTCAAAAGTACCTGGTGAGCGGTAATCACCTCAATATGTCCCAAACCACAACACCTATGAAACCTCATGTCCCTGCGAACCTATCGCTCGTGTCTGATGGCCTCTCCATCCAAGTAACCTGGCCATGCACAACTTGACAGTCCAACTTGGTCAACCGACGTCCATGATGCCCAATCCCATGGTAAGAACCACCCAACATAACTCAAGCCAAATCCCCAACCTGTGATCCTCATACCTCAACAAATATCTGGGCCATTCCCAACACAACGAACAATTCAACATAGATAACATCACACATTGCATAACTATACTCAAGCATTACATGAAACAGGAAATTATAAAACAATTAATTGCACTAAATTAGGCCAAACCATACCAACACCCAAGGTCTTAAATTCCTTAAACAATTACTATAATGATTATAACAAATCAAACATAGTAGATTAATTCAACAACACAAAAGCAGTCTAAATCAGCAGTTTAAATACTAGTCCATAACATATGCATTTCGGCACCCCTGGCCGAATTGCCCCAGACAAGCCATGACCTCTCACCCAGCCTTGCTCCAGCACAACACGGGTCAAGGAATACCCAGAGTTGTCCCACAATGTAGATAAACTATTAAAGATAAATAAACAAGGGTTTCTCTCAATACCCAATGTTGTGCCCGAAGGCCGCAACCCCCAACTGTCTATGAAAACACGAAAGAATGTATGCACCACCCACCCCATACT
Source organism: Viscum album (assembly GCA_963277665.1). Taxonomy (NCBI): domain Eukaryota; kingdom Viridiplantae; phylum Streptophyta; class Magnoliopsida; order Santalales; family Viscaceae; genus Viscum; species Viscum album. The sequence goes on from OY728136.1 coordinate 176,350,691, forward strand.
CGAACGATGAAACTCCTTTGATTTCAGCCTTTGAATCAGACTGAATCGTAGTATATCTTCATTTCCATCAATTCCGACAATTCCATTTAGATGGAATCTACGGAGGAATAGTTGAGTGATCAAAGATGAAGAAGGGTGAGTGGGGTTAGCCTTTCCGATGGAGTCTCTCGGACACTGATGGATAAAATAATGGAGGTCATACGGATATTCTGGGAGGGTATGAGTTTTTGGGGTTTCTCGAACAAACTTTTCATCCAAAGAGGAAGAAGAAGTGATATCTAGGGATGAGACGCGATGACGCCTCGATCGCTCAAATAAAATAAATTACACGGTGTGTATTTCCAAAGTACACTCTGTGTAGATGTGTTTCCGTACTCCGACTTAAGAGGAGTCTAGCACACGGCCTAGACCGTGTACATGGTCAACACACGGCCCGAGTCTTGGCCACTACACGGTACAAAGGTACAGGGCGTGTCAAAGAAAACTACACGCCTTGTATACAGATATTTACACCTGGGCACCACACGACATGTACATGGACTCACACGGGTAAGGCATACACAGAAAGTCTATAAATACACATAGTGTAGTAAGAAACTTCTACATGGTCTTCACATGACATGTACTCAGCTAGCACATGGCATGTCACTCGGGTAACTCATACATGATGTGTACTTAATGTACACGGCGTATAGTCTGGAAATTTCCAGAAACTGCCCAGACTTTCCAGACATCTGAAAAACTAGTAAAAAAGTTTAAACAGGGTCGGAATTTTACCCATTTTTAAAAACCCGGGTTCTTACAGTATTGTTCAGGAATATAATGAAATGGATAAGACATTTCGGACTTGAGGTAAGGGCATTTCTTATCTCACTTTAAATTCCGCGAGATTTCCATTGTTCACCAACTATTTATTGCATGTAGTGTATTTTGCACTTCCATTTGATATATATTATCATTATTTTATTTATATTCACGGTATTATGTGATTTATTTTGTTCTTATTATCTTTTGGTCATACGACCCGATTTATTACAATGAGGTAAGGGGTTATTATCTCACTATTTATTCCCATGAGATTCAGGCTATATTTGTCACTATCTCCTTTGAGTGGTGTACGTACTGCCCATTATTCTTCTATTTGTGTAATATACTTTTGTTTATTGGTATTTACATCAACATTGTATAGTCATTCTTTCATGGGGTGTACATTTTGAAAGTAACCCAAATCAATAAAGGAACCTTTCTCCCTCTTCTTTTTAAAAGACTTCCTTTTGTTAGGTCTATTAATTTACATCTTCTTAATGTTGGGATATGTTTTTATATATCCTTATTGTTACAAATTTTATGGCCAAGTGATGAGATACCCTTTTTATCTCTTATCAACTCATTTTATGAAATTTAAAGTTGCTCTGTTAGGCTGTCGAATTTCTGTCACGGAACATCATAACCCAATTTCAATTCTTTGGGTGAAAACTCTACTTCATGATTATGTCGTACTATGAATATTTGTGGTTGTCCTATGATTTTTTTACACTTATAATCCACTTATATTTAGTGTATTTATATTTTTCACACATAATTATGTAATTGTTTTATCCTTAATCTAAGGATACCATCTTTGTACGGGACTTCGTCTTAATCTCCTTTCATTGAGGAATCTTTTGATTTCTACACGACATTATTTTTTATGGTGTATAAAACCTTTTCTAAATTTAATTTAATTCAAAATTAATCCTTTTACATGAAGAGTTTTACTAAACAACAAAAGGAATGTTTTTTGTCTCACGTATGCGACGACAATGACTTCTCCACCGACATGACCATTACTTGAGTTTCAGAATCCTCTGCTAGCCATAAATTTTTTTAAAAGAAAAATATATACCATGCTTTATTTTTCCTTTATTTTTCTATTGAAAATGGTTTTGATAATGTTTTTATTATATCAATGTGTTGTATTGATATCTTGTGATTGAAATGTGGAAATGTTATGTTTCCTTTATGCATGTTTTATGTGATACGATTATGTTATAGTTTTTGGGAATTGTTTATGATGTCGAGTGGTTCCGTGATAAAATAAGGGCGAGTGAGCCCGATATAGATCTAAAATGCATTGGGTAACACAAAGGAGTTAAATTCTATGGTTTCTCCGAAATGTTTTAGGGAATATACTATGATGAGTATTCCAAACATAACCATGGGGGTTACTCCCTACGTAAGAATGTTATGAATGCCTCAAGTTACCATTATGTTTTATTATTTATATGTTTATTTCACAAAACTTATGATTTCATGGGATATGTTAAAAGGCTTACGTTATGTATATATTGATGATCTAATGTTTTATTTCTTTGTGTATCCCTTACTAAGCTTTTTATGCTCATCCCAAGTTTTTGAAGTTTTTTTCACAGGACATAAAGTGGAATAGGGTCAAGGATGGGATCAAGGAAATGTCATGCTATCTAAAACATGGACCTAGACATGAATATTTTGTTCAAAAGTTTTTATTTTGTGAATAAATGGAAACTGAGTAGATGTGTCTAGTTTCTAATCATTGAGATGTAATAGTTATGCCTTAATTCACTAAAACTTTAAACCTAAAAATTTCCTCAATGTGAATTATTTAATTAATTCAAGATTATGTAATGTTTTAAGTCCATGTCCATATAGTTGGTATCACAGGCCAGTTTAGATAACTTTAGAGGTTACTGTATTCTTTAATCACAAGTGAGATTACCATAATGGTTAGAATTTCAGAAACAGTCATAGTATTTTCTATATAGATAATGTAAATGAGTTTAAGATAATATAAATAATTATATCTTAGTATTTACCCACATTATGAGATATTATATGATGATTTTACTAATATAATCACACTGACCTATTTGGTTTTAGTAAATGGCTTGATCTAGCAGCCACCAAAGTAACAATGGATGTGAAGAAAACTGTGATGGTTATCTGAACGAGCAATTGAATGATATGGGAGCTGCAATGAGAACTCTTGTGGTTATTCTCAACAAACTATCTGGAGTCATTATTGACAACCTAAACCTTAATGATTTTAATAAGGTATCATATATGCGACAAACAAATCCCTACGGAAGTTCAGTTAATAATCATTACGGTAATTGTGTTCAAAAACCTATTTGTCAATGAGGTGGAATGAAACACCTAGGAAAATGATTCAGTATGACAGAATGATTCTATAGATGTGGAAATGACGATCATTAAGATAGAACCTTCCATGGAAAAAGGAAGTTACCAGTTGACTCTAGTAAAGGGAATGGAGTTATTTCTAAAGGATCAATTGAATGTTTTAAATTTGGTGTGCATGGTCATTATGCCAACACAAGTCCTACAAATAAGTTTAGGGAATGAGATCACCAAGATCGTACAAATAATCATTTACCAATACATAATTCCATTCCAATTGAGGATGAAGAAACTAACAATGTCCAATGAAAGGTATGGATTATTTCTTAACATTTGATTTCCTATTTTTAAATCTTAGGATATGATTCATGATTTTGTTTTTAGGAAATAAGTATTTCAGAATAAGTTGGAAATGAATGGTTAATGGATCATGTAGAATGTTGAATTAGTTAGAAGACAACATATAAGGGATTCAAGAGTTATGGTAGATTTTAGGATGGTGAAATTCTTTAAAGTTTTAAGGATCTTTTGATGATGATATTACATTAGAAGACTTGTTATAGTATGTGTAACCCTTATGTTTGATATATTAAAATTTTATTCAATGAATAATTATCTCTTTTTTGTGGATATAGTTATAAAGAACCATTTTGGTTTATATGATCCTTGAATTTGAGGTAATTACTGGTTAATACATTTCGGGATGAAAAAAAAAGTTATTATATAACCTCCGTGGTTAAAATATGTTATGGTTATTTTGATGAATTTTTCTATTTTTGGGAATATTATAAAATTGTGTAGTTTTTTAAAAGGGACAACACGCAAACTGTGTGGCAACCAGTCGCATCGGACGAAGCGCGGGAATCAGACCCACAAACAAAGTGCGACTTGTATTTATCATCTACCATTGGACTATGTGAAGTCCCTAGTTAATATGACTAATTCCTTTTAATTAAATGATCATATGAATCAGTAATAAGGTGGTTTTTGGGAAATGGTTAACCTATCATGGAGGATATGTGATTAGGTTTATTACTCTTCAGTATGAGACTTTAAGAGTAACTGATGTTATTTGGAGATAAATGTTAAGATTTACCTTGGAATACTATGTGATTAAATCCTTCAGAGATTTGGGTTTCAATCTTAGTTTGTATTACATTGATGAATTTTATGGATAACTATTTATTTAATGGTCTTTCATGAACCTTGGGGAATTTTTTTTTAATTTTGGAGATTAAGAGTAGTTTTCATTTTTGTAAAAGATTATCCTTTTTGGGTATTATCTAATCTTGTACTAACAATTTTGGTTTTGGTTAAGGTCTAAAGACATGGGAAATATATAATTCATCTTTTATGGATTAGGTTATTCTCAAGAAGTTGATTATAGGTCTTTTAATGTGAAAAAGTCATCCTAAATACTCATATTTTGGAAAAAATATGAGTTTGTGTAAGAAATCTAGTAAGAGACGAAAGACTGCATGAAAATTAAGTATGTTTCCTTATGATTTAGTTAAGCTCATAAATAAATTCTTCAATGAAAAGTAACTTAAAACAAAAAAGTTGTTTGTTACCTTTTTCTTACTGGGGAATCAAATACTGTTTAACCCATCACAATTTTGTGATTTTCTGGTGGTTAAATTTCTCCTAAACATGTTTTCTATCACTCTACATCGGAACATGACCTTTTGTTTTCCCTTTCATATCCATGTTTTCATGGAATCTTGTTATCTATTGTCTCGGGTGACCTTTGTACTTTTCTTTCATTCTTTTAAAGTGATAGTTTAATTTACTCCTTTTCTAATGTGGGGATTTCAATGATGTTTCCGAGCCCATTTTTAAAATTGTGAAGATGCTATTCCCAAAAGGGGGAAGGATGTAACATCCTGGGTAAATAAAGAATATGAAATTTTCATATTTATTAATATTTGTGAATAAAATTTTAATATTTCTTTAAAAGGAATGCTATGTTCTATGGCATACCCAATACACAACAAGGAGTTTTTTTGAAATCTTACGTTGCACAATAATAATGTAATAATATTATTTTAAATAGTAGTAAACGCATAAGCATTGTAATTTCGGGAATGAATAGAACTAATTAAAAAATGATTATATATTTTTGTTAAATAATTTAACAACTACCTAATAAATGACAGAGGCTTAAAATTCGAATGAATTCAATTTTAAGCATAAATATTCTAATATTCTTTAAAACATCGATTAATCGCCTTTTGATGGAAAACCTTTTTTAAATATACATTTTTTTCACTTTTATATGTTATATTTGACAAAATAAAACCCTTCTTTATAATCGGGACATCATAATTTACATTGTGTAATTTTTTTTTATTTTTCTGATAAAGTTCATTTTTTATTGAATATTCAAAATGCAGTATTTTAATTAAAAACCTCTTTTTAATCTATTTAATTTATATGGTTAGATTATACGTCTAATTGGGATTAATGTTTAGTTGAAATATTTTTTTTATTTATTCCAATTGTGGTCATTGTAATGAATTTCACTTTAAAATTGGACATAAACAAGTGTCAATATTTTGATAGATATTGTTTCAGAAAAATAGGCTACTTGTTTTGATAGTGGGATTTAATTATTAAATTAATTAATGCAACTACTATGTTTTGAATTTGGTAAAATGGAAATAATTTTTGAATTTGGAATATCAAATTTACATTGGATAAATGTTTGGTATATTTCTAACAAATGTTCATTTTATAATGTATAGTGAAAAATACTGCATTTTACCTCAAAACTTCTTTTTCATATAATCTAATTATATAGTTATATGTCCCTTTTAATTGGTTTTAATTTTTAATTGAATTATGTTTTTACCAATTAATACAATTTTGTTCATTGGAATTAATTTCACTTTTCAATTAGATGTAAAAACAAGTTAATCTTTTGATAAATATTTACTTCTTAAAAAACCCGTCTTTGGTTGTGACAACAGGAATTATTTTTAAATTAGTTAAATCAATTTCTGTGTTTGTAATTTGGTAAAATGGATTCCATATTTTTAATCATAAGGTCCAAATTATGTAATTAAGACTTTTGTTTTTGGACATTATTAATAGTAAAGACGGTAATAATCTGTAATTATTGTGATTAATTAGTAATCGGACAGTTAAGGGTAATAAAATAATATCATAATAATATATAATGATGACAACATGTTTCCAAATACTCTTTTTTGAGTCATGTCAGACCATGGGAATGTTTCTACCGAACTTGAGGGCCCATGGAGTCACATGGGTGTAATAGTGATATTTATGACATTATTTTTTTAAAAGAAGAGAAATATAACAATGGTTTGCATATCCTAAGTAAAACAATTATAATTTTTCATAAATAAATGATCTATTAGACTATAAATAGTCATTGGAAATATAAAAATATTTCCTACATCATGGTATTTTTTGATGATTATTAGACATTAAATAAATAAATTTATTTATGACACCGTGATGATGTAGTGATTACCTCATTAAATAATGATTTAAATAAAATGAAAAGATAAGGTGAAATTTAAGACATAAATTTGTCGAAAACCTATTGGAAGGGTTTATTTATAACCCTTTTCACCTTATCCTTAAAATATTTCATTTTGGGACCTTTAAAATCCGAAAATCATTTTATAATAAAGTAATATTTCAAAACATTCCAAAAGTGACCCTCTCCCTCTTATAAAAGGCCCACCTCTACCCCCTTACCACCGCCTCTCAAGACCTTAGCTCATCCAAACTCTAATCATATTATCTCTCCACATCCCTATATCACTCTTAGAATCCTCACTTTGGGCAGAATCCTTTCCAAGGAATCCTTTGGCTCAAATCAAAAAGAGTTACTCAATTTAGAGGTAATGTTTTCTCTTGAGTTTCTTCTTATTATCTTCCTTCTTCACTCATCACTATCTTATTATTACTTTATCCCAAAATAAAAAAAGTATCCTAAATATACTAGGATTTTTTTATGATACGGATTATACCAACACTTACACAAACCTCTGTTTAATGGTTAAAGAACATATTGTTTCTGTGGGTGGCGAATTACTGCCTCAAGAAATGATGATTGTTCTATCTTCTTTTAACCCCTTTAATGGTGGACATTATGATGTCACTGTATTTATATATGATATAATGGTAATGTTTTATATATTCTTCTGAATTTTATTTTTAAATCACATTGTTATGCTTTTCATGTTATGAAATAGTGATAATTTCATATGAGGAAGTGTAGACTACCGCCCCCTCAAGTGTTGTGACTCGTTAATGACAAACATGGAATTTATAAATAATGTAATTAATGAACTTATTTTATCTATATAACATATATATTATACTAAAATTATAATATATATATGTCTAATTTAGTTTTAATTCCTTTAATATGACAAAGAAATGAAAGTAGCGTTCATGCGTATGCACGACCTATTGTCTCCTTGAATGGTGAATTTCATTTTTTATACCAAAATGATATGGAATAATATACAATTAATATATAATGGATATATACGATATTTAAATCATTAATACCATTCTTTATATGATGTAATTATAACTACATGGGCAATTATTTTCAAACAAGTTCGTTTTTGACTCATGAACCGAACATCAACAAAACGTGTGATATGAACTCACATAATTAACTAATTATTATAATATTAAAATATATGAGATGAATTGAATAATAAACATTAAAGGAATTACTTAAGAAATTATAAATTGACCAAGGTTTATTATTAAGGAATATCAATAATGGAGCAAGACAAGTTGGACTGAAGGTAAGGGGATTTCTTATATCACTTTTAGTTCCGTGAGATTTCCATTGTTCATCAATTATTTATTACATGTGGGGTATTTTGTACTTCCATTTGATATATATTGTCATGATTCTATTTACATTCATGGTATTATGGGATTAATTTGGTTCTGATTAACTTTTGGTCGCACGACTTGATTTATTACAATGAGCTAAGGGGTTTTTATCTCACTATTTATTCTCGTGAGATTCATGCTATATTTGTCCCTATCTCCTTTCAGTGGTGTATTTATTGCCCATTATTCTAATATTTGTGTAATATAATTTCGTTTATGAGTATTTACATCAAATTTTTATAGTCCTTCTTTCATGGGGTCTACGTTTCGAATGTTACCCAAGTCTGTAAGGGAACCTTTCACCCTTTTCTTTATAAAGAATTATTTTTGTTAGGTCTTTTAATTTATATCTTATTAATATTGGGATATGTTATTATATATACTTATTGCAATATATTTTTTCCAAGTTATGATATATCCTTTTTATCTCTCATCAAATCATTTTATAAATTTTAAAGTGACGTCGTTAAGCTGTTGAATTTCTGTAAGGGAACTTCTTAACCCAATTTCAATTCTTTGGGTTAAACCTATACTTCTTGATTATGTTGTACTATGAATATGTGTGGATGACCTATGATTTTTTTACAATTAATATCCACTTATATTGGCTGTATTTATACTTTTCACACATAATTATGTAATTGATATATCCTTAATCTAAGGATATCATCTTCGTACATGACATCATCTCAATCTACTTTCATTGAGGCATCTTTCAATTTCTACCCGACATTATTTTATACTGTATATAAAAACCTTTTGACATTTAATTTCAATGAAATAAATCCTTTTACACGAATCATTTTAATAAATTAAAAAATGAATTTTTTTATGTCTTACGTATGTGGTGACAATGACTTCTCCACCGTCGTGACCATTATTTGAGTTTCAGCTTTCTCTACAAGCAATAACTTTTTTTAAATGAAAAATAAATACCTTGTTTTACTTTTATTTTATTTTGGTATGGAAATTTGTTTTGTTAATGTTTTGATTATATCAATGTGTTTTATTGATATATTTTGATTGAAATGTGGAAATGTTATGTTTCTCCTATGCATGTTTTATGTGATAAGATTATGTTATGGTTCTTGGGCATTGTTTATGAATTCGGGTGGTTCTGTGATAAACTAAGGGTGGGTGAGACCGAGATAGCTCTCTAGTGAATTGGGTAATGTGATGGAGTTAAATTCTAAGGTTCCTCTGAAAAGATTTAGGGAATATACTGTGATGGGTATTCCAAACGTAACCATGAGGGTTACTCCCAACGTATGAATGGTATGAAGGCCTCAAGTAACCTTTATGTTTTATGATTTATATGTGTATTTCACAAATCTTATGATTTCATGGGATATGTTAAAAATATTATGTTATGTATATATTTTTGATCTAATGTTTTCATTATATTTTTATCTCTTATGGAGATTTTTATTCTCATCCCATGTTTTTTAAATGTTTTTCACAGGACATAAAGTAGAATAGGGTCAAGGATGGGATTAAATAAATTTCATGCTTTTTAAAAAATGTAACTAGACATGATCCTTTTGTTCAAGAGTTTTTATTCGGTGAAAAAATGGAAATAGAGTAGATGTGCTTACTTTGTAATCATTGTGATGTCATAGTTATGTCCTAATTATCTAAAACTCTAAACTTGAAAAGATCCCCATTGTGAATTATTCATTTCATACAAGATTATGTAATGTTTTAAATCCATGTCCCTATAGTAAGGGTTTCTCATCTTATATTTATATCCTAGAGATATATTCCATATTCACATCTTTTTTATTTGTGCGGTGTATATAAAACCCCAATTGATATGTTTTATCATTAAAATAATTATTAAATGTTATATACTATTTTATTTAATGTTATTTCTTTTATGTGTCATATTATTCAAATGTTACCAAAGTAGTAAGGAGTTGTCTCATAATCTCGTCATTATTCAGTATTTTTTGTTTAAATATCCTATAGAGGAAATATTTTGTATTTAAATAATTAATATAATATATTTCCTTATTATATGTTTATTCATATAATTTTAAAGTAATATAAACATTTTCAACCCATTGGTACTTAAAATGATTAAGAAAATATTTTATGAAAAGAAATATTTATCTTTAATAATTTTTGAGGAAAATGATTTTACGTCCAAAATCATAGATTTATAATTTTTTAAAAAACATTTTAAAAATTATATGAAAAATTTGTTAAAGGATTTTTTATAAATTTTTTACTCTTTTAAAATTTGTTTGATATGAATCATCATATATTTTTTTTAATACCTATTTAAAATTTTATGAAAATGTGATTGTAATTATTGTTCTACAATGTACAAAAAGAAAATAATTTTCCAATAACATGTCAGATGAATTTATAATGCATGATTTAGAATTAAAAAATTGGGTATTCAATGGAAATTAATTTTTAAATGTTTTTAACTATTACTTTTAGATGGTTATTTTCAAATTGCAAAGCCTGTATTCCTTAGGAATGCTTGAATGGATTTTTTACAATATATCTATTAATGAATACCATCATTCTTTTTTTTAACTTATGATACACTTGGGATTTGTGGTATTTATACCATACCTATTATTTATTTATATCGTTTATGATGCATTTGAATAGGATTTAAAATTTTGATATCATTCTCTATATTACTTTGAATGGGTTTAGATTATGATTATAGATTAGTGCGTGTTTTAAAATTTTCTATGTGATCTTTTCATTATGAATTTTTATGTTGATTATTTTTCAACCCTTTCAAATGAATATTTTGTTAGGAATAGTATCTAATTTTTGTGGCCCATAATTACATATCCCCTTAGTGTATCACTATGTATCATAAGACAAATCAGTTGGACAAACAAGTTCAGTTTATACCCAAAAATTAATAATATCATGTGAATGGTCTGAAAATTATGTTTTAGACGTATGAAATTTTGAATTCACATAATATGAGATAAATTATTTACATATATGTTATTATTAAATTATTTAGAAAACCCATCTATAAGTTTCATGAATATGTGAATATATATATATGGATTTATTTGATCATCATATATTTGGGATGTATAATTCTCATGTTATTTTTTAAATGGAATGAGTTTTAGTTTTTTTGAATTCTATATTGATTAGGATTATTTTTTAAGATATCATCTAATTTACCCATACAATTAAAGATAATCTGAGATGTCCAATTTTATTAATTCTCCCAAGATACTACGAAGTGATTTGTGATTGTTATACCAAGAAATATTAAGGGTAAATATGACATTCTCAAAGAAATAACATGGTATTTTATGTTTAAAAATGTACGTGCAATTCATGTATGTATCTACTCTTACATGACTAAAATAAAATTAGATCCATTGAGATGTGAAACCATCTATCTAGGGATAATGTTATAATGTAGTAACCAACTTCTAGTCACTAGAGTCAGGGTATTTTTAGTTCATATTAGTGGAAGTTTAGTAGAATTCTTGCGAATATGAGTTATAAAAAAATTATTAGAGACAAAATACCTATGATAGAGATTTTTGATAAAAATATAATTTAAAACTAATTTTTTGTTCAGCTATAGTTTGTGTTGTTTTCTAGGAAACACACTATACTCTGGATACTACTACTTGACATGGTTTTAAAACACAAGTTCTGAGAGGTAATAACTCAAAAAGGGCATGTTGGTATTAACTTGAACATTACTGGTTATACAGAAAATGGACCTTACTGTACACATGGTTTGAAACTCTAATGGGATATTCTCAGGATATATAACATATAATTAACAAACAAATAAGGGATTTTTGAAATTTTTTACGATTTCAAAACTTTATTATATAATCATCGTTTATGATAATGATATTAACCATGCATAAGTTTTTAAATTTATGTTATATTTTACACTAGTATTTGGATAAAAAATTCTGATAAAAAATTTTAGGATCTAATATATTGTATTATATTATTATGAAATGGAAACTTAAAAAAAGAACACTTAATTTTTCAATGCATGTAATCAAAAGATTAAGTATGACTATTCATTTAATGTGATTAATTAAATATTCTTAAGTTAGTCTCTAAAATACTATCATCATTTGAGTACATAATATTATTTTATGTCATGATGTAGAAATAAATCTCTATATACTATATAATTTCTTCTAAAAATATATATGAATATTATTAAAAGAAAAAATTGGATATTGGGTAGAAGGGAAAGAACAATTTTCCAACATTTTATAAATGTAAAAATAATCACCATGGTACTTATATGAACGAAATGATAGTTTTCTATATAAGTGTAGAGAGAAAGGACACAATTATGATAAATATAATGAAAATAATTAGACTCCCAATGTTTATAGTGTCAAATATAATGAGATGGAGAACTATAAAAACAAATACAACAAGAATAGATGGAAAATACCATAAAGAAGATAACAGAACAATGTTAAGCTAATACTATTTCTACAGGTGAAGTGTATTAATTAATTTTATTAGGTTTTGAATCAAGAATTATATTAGAACAGTATATTCTCCATTATATTGTGTTTATAGGAATTATTATAGGAATATAAATTTAATTTGATCAATATACTCTATGTATCAAACATCATATGTTCGATGGTAATGATGACAAGGAAAATCACTTTAGTTGAATGTATTTTTGGAAAACTCATATTTAAAGAATGATAATACTTATTATTTTCTCCATATTGAGCTAATAATTTAAAATATATGTTTATCAGATAGAATTCATGACATTGACAGTGGTTTATGATTTTATGGTCAATATTTTTTTGGAAGAAAACATGTTCTCATTATGGTTTTATACTAATCATGGAATACACATATTTGGAATGTGACATTAAGAGAAAAATTATTTTCTAAAAGGAATATAATGTTTTTTATTGACCATATAATTTTATAGAAATTATTTTTTTCCATATATATTTTGTATGATTATTAATGTAAATTATTTATGGAAAGGATTGAATCAAAACTGACTATTAGGGGAAAAATTGTGAAACACATTGGGGTCCTGGGAAATATCTAGAGATATGAGGATTGAAGTTTCATTATATTATTAAGATAATGATAAAATTGATTTCATTTTTATTTCATAATTCCAAGAAATTAAAATTTAATATTAATTTCTTGGAGTAATTTATGGAGTAGGTATTGATTGATGAATATAAAATAGATGAAATTGTGCACATAAAATAGATAGATATAATGTATGAATATTTATTTATATTCATTTTGTCACGAACCAGCCAGGGTACCCTGGTAAACTAACACTCGAAATGGTGACTACATAGCCCAAAGGGTTTTCCAAATCCATATAGTTTGGAAACTATCACCTAGAGTCATGTAAAATGTAATAGGGAAAATTTTTTCCAAAAAAATCGAAATAATGATAGAAAATTAGTTTTAATAAAATAGAAATTCTACTAAAATAAGTATACCAGAAGATAAAAAATTATATCAACACAATGTAATACAACAACATACTAGAAAATGGAAGAAAAAATACCCATGTCTAAATGGATGAAACTCTCCATATCCTTATATCAATATCTAGAACCACATACAAGTTGTTCTTTACCGCTACTCAAACCTAGAGGGGTATAATATAAGAACACTTGATAGATCATTTAGGGTGTGACATAATATCCCATTAGGCTCTAACCAAGGATTATATAATGACAGTACAATTTTTAATATTCAAAATAAAGTAATTTCAATTTTCAAGTAAACATGTTTGGAAAATCAAAAACATATTTAATCAAATCAATATATACATTTCAAATGATAGCAAAAATTTAAAACGATGAAAATAATTTAACCAAATGTCCTAAATGAACATGTTTTCATAATAAAATTTATATAAACCAGAATGTATGTAAAAATGATTACAAAAATTGTTATAAATTTATATCTCATATATAAACAACATAACAAAATGGTAATCTTCCAAGAGGTATGATATATCAGGGTTTTGGAATCCTAACACACTCAGGTGAAAAATCAAAATGTTTTAATAGATCTCTCAAGACTAGACATGGATGATTCATTTATGTACTACCTGGGGAATATGATGTACAAAAAAATGTTTCTTCCATTTTGTAAAATATCAATCAAGTTATATGGAATTACCATCATAGGGATTGGTCCCAAATAACATACTAACAACCTAGGATTTTAGTTTATCTAGTAAAAATAATAGATGATAAATTTATATTAAGAAACCTATATATACAATTAAATTTCAATCCCTCATTTCAAAAATAAAAATTTGACATTAAAATATTGATTTGGTAATCAAAAAATTTCTTTTCCATGATAAAACCCAAAGAATTATTTTAAAACCATTTTAACCCTTTTACATAAACATGAATTTGAAATAAATTCAGAATTTACATTCACAATTCACATTCACAATAAATTTCAAAAATTTAATGTTAAATGATATATATCAATTTCACAATAAACCCAAAAGTCAATGGAATTGGGGGTTTTCACCTTTTTTTCAATCTAATCCATTCCAAATATTTAATTAAACAATTTAAATTTCACCAATTTCTATAATCACACCACAATTCAATGGAATTGTGGGTTTCCCAGTTTCCTTCCAAAACCCCATTTTAAAAAACCCCAATTTGAGGGAGTTGGGTTTTTTAAACATAAAAATTGAATGAAAATTAATTAAATTTCCTAACATTGATTTAATTAAAACCATTGGATCATGGAAATGAAATTTAGAGTTAATAAAAACTATGAATTGTGTTGGATCCACCTACCTTGGGATCAACAGATCTAAGAACACCAAACCATAATTGGGGTTTGTCGAAGAAGAATGAAAACAATAGAAACTGAGAATGAAAAATCACAAAAATATCACCAAAAAAAGAATATTAGATCTGGGATCCATGAGAACCATGGTATGAGAAGAGATATATCTATATACAGATAACAATCTGAGGAAACTGACTAGGAAGAGATCGAATGGCGTTCATCAATATTTGATCTATTTCTAGGATGTTGTAGAGGGAAAAAATGTCCTTTTGGATGATCTTAAGGAATAAAAAATCATATGGGATCATTCTACGTCCATGTAGCACCAAAAAGTTAGTTTTTTCTTTTTTAAAATATAATTTTTAGATTAATTAAAAGCCACAAATGATTTCTTGGTAAGATCCACACGATTAAGCCAAACCATGTTGTCCGGCCATGCACCCATTTAAATGGGACACATGGTTTTTTCAAACATGATTTATGGTATGAGAAACCATATTTAAAGATTTCAAAATCCTATATCCTAGGTTTGCACGATTTTTCTTGAGAGGGTTCACTATTTGAGAAAAATTTGTGTCAATAGTGCAGTAGCCCAAATTTTTTAATAATTTTAAAATTTCAACTCGAAACCTTCCCAAATGAAATATAACAACTGTATAGTAAAAAACGATAATAGGAACACCTGAAAAAAGTTATAGGATGTTATAAAATCTAAACTATAGCAACATTATTTCTCTATAAATCCTGCTATGAATCTCCCATGTGAAAAATATGGGGCCACTGATCTCTCATCAGTGAATCCCTCTCCCAAGTCACATAAAAATTAGAAATATGCATCCATCGTACATGAAAAAAGGTATCATATTTTAATTAGGAAACTTGGTTTTAGAATAAACTATCTTGAATATTCATTTAGTCATGGATAAATTAGGTTTACCTACAATATCACTACATCTTAGTATATGAGATGGATAAGATAAATAATTCCATAGTTGAGATACAAGGTACCTGTTATGTATCGATATAATACGTGGGGGATGTTCTAAATGGAAGAGTTGTTTTCCCACCTTCTCAATAACTTCAACTCTTCCCAAAAAGTGTGGAGTAAGCTTCCCTTTCCTCTAAAGTTAATGATAAACCAAAAGGGGTGAAACATTCAAGAACCCCTATTCACCAATAGAGAAATACAACAGCCTATAATGATGATCAACGTAAGATATATTCCAAATCAATTCAGCAAGCATTCTATAACCAATAAATGTAATCTTTTTTTTCATATATTTGACTAGGATAGGACATAATATGGAGAATTCACAATTCTACAAATTACAAAACAAAAACATGAATGTTCAGCTTATCAATGAAACAAAATGAGACATTATGGTCACAGACAGCTAACTATTGTTAAAATAAAACTCAACTAGTCCTAAATGATTATCCCACCCCCCACCAATGTAAAAACCACAAGAATAAAACACAACATCTAGAATATGTATAGATCTTTCATTTTATCCATCCAACTACGGATGGTATGCTATATTCATATGGATGTGATATCCCAATTCCTCCTAAAGTCCTATCCAAAAAAAGTAGTGAACCGAGGATCCCTATTAGAGGCTATATTAGATGGTACTCAATGTAAATGAATAATCTATTTTACATATATATTTCCCAAATACTCAAATTTGATTTTATCATGAATGAGTGTAATGATAGACTACTTGGCCAACATATCGATCATATCCCATATCACCTTCTTCCATCCCCATGTATGTGTATCCCAAACAAAAAGTCCATTGAGATCTAACCCCACATCCATGTAGTTACTGTGCGTGACAAAAAAAGGCAGAGGTTCATAATTCTTTTCCTTTACCTATCAGCATGTATAATAATGAGGATAAAATTGAGCAATTCCCCATCTCATACCTATCAACTAGAATCAATGCTGAATTTGATAGAACCAATTTGTGGTTCTTTGGTGAAATACCCACTAGGAATTATGGAAATACCCCATAATAACGTTCCATTCCACTAATGGAACGTAAAATTGATTCCGATTCATATATTTCACTATTTAGATCATGACCACTCATCAAAGATCTCCCAACCACATGTTGATCATCAAATACTATAGAACTCATTATCAAGTAGTTGTACCCAAATAATCAATTCGAGAAGAGTGGAATTAAACTTAACTCTATCAAAAGAAGAATAAGTTGATATTTCCTAGACTCCAAAATTCAACAATTAAAATAAATCCATCAAGTTCCAAATTTCTTATTATTCTTTCACTTAATGGGTTAGAAGTTTCCAGCTCAATGAATCTTCGAGAAATTCCCTTTCCCCATGTTACATTCAACTGTTATAGTAATAAAATTGCAAGTATTCCACCCAAAACCATTATTGGAGATTAAAATATTTTATTTAGTGAAGATATAACTCAAGATCTTGTGGTCAGAATAGATGGTAAACCATTCTCTTTAAAGGTAATGCTACCAAATCATAAGTGCAGGAATCATAGATGCAAGTTCAAAGTCATTGTTCAGATAATTCTTCTCAATTTGGGCTATAATGAAGAGATATATAAGCAATGAAATTTTCACCATTGTAACGCCTTGACCCTAGTTACATAGTGTCGTTGAATTATTACATAATACAGGCTTGATATAAAGAACCGAGTCCCAAAAGACCGATCTTTTTAGTATTATTGGAAACAATATATATACATAAGTTCAACATTACTACGTGAAATGAAATACAACACTAATTTATTGCATTAGAAACATCCAAGACTCCTAGATTATTCCTAAAAGTCCCTCATAACTAACTTCATAGTATTCTAGGAAAATGGAACATAAGAAAGGGTTGGGCTCAAACTCTCAGTGAGAGTAAGCAATAGAAAAGAGAATAACATAAACATTAGGCAAGGTGAATAATTTAAAACACTTGCCATTACATGTAATAAACATGTAAACTTTATGGCAGGAATATGAGATGAGTAAAATGTTAAATAAAAAACATAGTTTTGGGTATTCTACTAGTCAAATAACCACATGAACAATCAATATTCTTTTCATAATGAGGGAATTTATAATGTCAGACATTATCAAACATTTTGTTAAGGCCTCGTCCATGATGTCTAAAAATGAATAAGGCCTCGTCCAAAACCATATATCAAATTGGGAATGTCCTTGGCCAATTCCATGTCTAATTGTCCTACGATACCTACTTATTCACCATGGAGTAGTAGCGGGCTCCTCCCATCAATTACTAAGTCCAATACATTCCTCATATGAAAAGGATGAATCATAATAAAAACATTCATATTAAAGCTATCTTACGAAATGTCAACACCTTAACTATAATCCTTAAATGGTATAAAAATAACACATCTACAGTCAAACATATCACAAAAAAATAAACACAATATGGAAGATTTGTATCATAATAAATCAACATTAAACAAATAATAAGTTTATCAAAGGATGTTTAAAAGGATGAAATAAAAACTATTTGAGAGATATATCCATTTCTATATTGAAATCATTTAAAAGTCAAAAAATTATAAAAGAAAAAATTTATTTTGATAATATTATTATAATATTGTAATGGAATCTTCAAAGGTGATATAACAACGAAGAATTACCACACCCACCATATAAGTTAAAAAACATTCGTACCATAATTTGTCCAAAAGCTAATAAAGTTACTTGTTTGGAAAACGAAGTAATGATTCCTTTAAAATCGTTTTATAAAAATTCAAACAACGGTATAAATGACTGTAAACTATAGTTTATTATATAGAATTTTTTTTTGAAAAATATTTTTAATAAATATGGATGTGGATGATAAAGAGGTCCCAGTAGATACATACGTAAAAACAACATCAGATAATAAGGAGATTGTGAAATTAACCCTTACCGTGTACTTTTCCTTGGTCAATGGTAATTTATCATTATGTATAATAGTTAAATAATTGTTATTAAATTATAAAATAACTACATACATAAATATGATATCATATATGTTATTCTAATATTTCATTGTTAATAATATTTTAGTAGTATCATTGTTTTGGGTGTTAATTGATTCATTTTAGTTTATATTATTTGCCTAGTAGATCATTTATTTTATGTATCGGATGAATTTGATTCATATCAGAAAGATATTATATTATTAAATATTATTTTTAAAATAAAATGAAAAGTAATCTTGAATGGTTATGATTGGGAATGAATCTCTTCGCGTTTGTGGAGACGGTAATCTGTACATACGCACGAACGCTGCTTCGATATTTTAATGGAATGAAAACCAAATGATACATATGTATATTGTTATTCCATATAATATATTATTATATATATGTTACTTATTTTAATTAACACTATCCTTTATACATTTCATGTATGGTATGAAGGAGTCATTTCCCTTTTAGGGGGCGGTACTCTGCACATCCTCAAATGAAATTATCATATATATTTAACATGAAAAGAATAAGAGTATGGTATAAAAGAGAATTAAATAAGATTATAGATATAATACATATAATAAATATCATAGATAATTACAGTTCCATCATAATGGCCACAAAAAGAGGTGGTAGTGGAAGATTGAATAATCATCTTTTCGTGTGGCAGTAGTTCACCGAACACAGAAACATTATGTTCTATACCCATTAGATGGAGGTCTGTGTAAGTTTAGTTCAAATACCTCTCATAAAAACAAAATAGTATATTTAGTATACTGTTTTTGTTATAAATAAAGTAATAAATCGTGTTTAGGGGATTGGAGAAGTAAAATGAATGAAAGGAACTTAAGAGGAGATGTTACATTTAAATCAGGTAACTTCCTTTACTTTGAACCAAAATGATTCTTTGAAGTTCCTTATACCAAAGTTAATGATTCTAAGAGGAAGAGAGGGATTTAGGGAGCTAACGTGGGTATAGTTTGGATGGGCCAAGGTGCTTGAGAGGTGTGAGAAATGGGATAGAGGTGAGGGATTTTTAAAATGGTGAGGGGTTCTTTGGGAATGTCTGAAAATATTATTTTATTATATAATGATTTTTGGTTTCTCAAGGTCCAAAAATCATTAAAATCAAAGATAAGATGACTCATGTTAGAAATAAAATCATCCAATAAGAATTTTATAGGATTTTCGATATTTTTTTTTATTTTTGATAATCTCATTTATTTAAATCATTCTTTAATGAGGTAAAAACTTCATCAATATTGTATCATAAATAATTTTACTTATATGATGTCTAGAAATTATAAATAAATACCATGATGTGATAAATCATTTTTTATTTAAAATGAATTTTTATAGTCAAAATGCTTACTTATATCACATATTGTAAAAATAATTTTACTAAAAGATATATGTTTATGTCAATTTTTCCTTTACATTAAATTAATAAATATAAAGTGTCATTATCAAACTCAAGTGGCTCCATGGGGTCCCAAATTCGACCAATGGATTCCCATGGTCAGATATGTATCAAATAATAAAAATAAGACATATATTAGGGTAATTTAACATTATTTTAAAAATATTTATTTACCCATTATACTAGATTTACACTTTAACCATGGTAAAAATATATATTTACTGAAGTAAATATCCATAATGTCTAAAAATAAAAGTTATATATTTAGAAAATTTGGACCTCCTGATTCCAAATATAGAATTCATGTTTAAAAATTCAATATTATATGTGGAAGTAATTATTTTAATATTACTTCCCATTTTTAAAACAAAAAGCTTATTTTTTATGAAATTATAACTATCGAAAGATAGAAACTTGTTTATGAAAGTTTAAATGTGAAATGACATAAAATGACCGAAATTATATTGAATTATAGAAATATAATCTCATTTTAATTAAAATACATTCAAATTTATAATTTAAAAATAAAAATTATTTTAATAAAAAAAATTTAATAAAAATTTAGTATTTTTCGCTATACATCAAAAATTGATTGTTTTCAGAAAAGGGCCAAAAAATAAACCTAAGCCAATTTTGATATTCTGATTCCAAATATGAAGTCCATTTTGAAAAATAAATTTTATAAAATATTTATATGTGAGTATTAATATTCATAATGGCAAGTTTGATTGTTCATGGTGTGTTTGAATCTCGATGTTGCGTACAACGCAAGCTATTATATTATTCATAGGGAAATGTACCGTGGAATCTTGGGGTGTAACAATATTCCCTCATTTAAATTATTTAGTCTTCTAAATTTCTAGAACACTTCTACATAAAATGATTCATGTGTTTCTTCATCAAAAGTTCCCCAAGTTCCCACCTTTCTTCTTCATTCTTATGATTTGTCCATAAAATGGTAACCAGATGAGTCGTCTGGTTTCACAACACTTGTTATATAGTATCAAGAATCTTGAAAGGGAATTTTCAATAAGGCTCATTGTGTTCCAATTTTATTTCTTCATAGGTGAGTACTTGCATTGGGTCATGCATGTATTTTGTCAACCATGATATGTGGAACACATCAGGAACTTTGGAGATACTTCGCGGAATTGTCAAACGGTACGATACAGTCCGAATTAGTTCTAGAATTTTGAATGGTCTGATGTACCTAGGACTCAATTTTCTATTATTACAAAAATTTATAACAACCATCTATTGATATACCATCAAGAAAAAACGATCACCTACTAGAAATTCCAAATACTTCCTTCGATTATCAACATTGCTCTTTTGCCTAATTTGAGATGCTTTGATGTGGGTTTGGATAATCTTCACAATTTCCATTGTTTCCAAAAATCGTTCTAGGCCAATAAGTTTTCACTCACCAATATCATGCCAACAATTTGGTGTGTGACATCTCTTTCAATATAACGCTTCATATGGTGCCCTCTGAATACATAAATAGAAACTATTGTTGTAGTAAAATTCTACCAGACCTAAATAATGATCCTACATATCATGAAAGTCATGTGAGTAAGATATCAAAATGTATTTTATGGTTTTAATAGTCCTTTCTGATTGTAAGTCAGTTTGAGGGTGGTAGGCCGTTCTCAAATGATGATTAGTATCCAGGGCCTACTGAAGAATTTTCAAGAATCTTGATATAAAACATGGATCACAATCAGAAACAATCGATAGGGGTACTCTATTATGTCTTTAAACATCATTAATATATAGTATTTCTAAAAATTCATATGGTAAATCTTCTCTTATTGAATGAAAATGTGTTGTCATTATAAGACAATCTACAATGACCCATATTGCATCATTTTTTAGGAGTCCTTGGTAATCCACTAAAAATGTCCATCATAATATCATTGCATTTCCCTCAGGTATAGTAAAGGATTACATGAATCCTACTGGATGTTGCCTTTAAGATTTCACTTGCTGATAAGCCATACAAATATTCAATTTATCAGCAATCCCCCTCTTCATGTTGCCTCACCGAAAATGTCCCTTCAAATCTCTATACATCTTACTGTTACCTGGAGGTATAGATAATTTGGAGCAATGATCATCAACCAACAATTCCCTTTTTTATATCATGTATATCATGAACAAAAAATCCCTTCCAAAGTTTTAAAATTCCATCTTAATATACGAAGTCAATCAATCTCCCACCATTCACATCATTAATTTTCTTTTGAAACTCCTCATCATTAGTGTAATAAATTTTTATCCTTTCTTATAAAGATGGTTTATAAACCATTTGAAAAAGTATAGATGTTTGACCTTCCATGATTATTTCAATATCCATATTTACTAGATCCATGAACATATGATCCCTTTCAACTCTCATCTTGTTCAGAACTCCCGGATCCTTTCTACTCAAAGAATATACCGCTTTATTTTCCATACTTGGGTGTAAGTGTATAGTTATATCATAATATTTGAGAAGTTAAATACATTTCTATGTCCTTATGTTGAGTTCTTTCTATGAGAAAATATACTTCAAACAATCATGATCGGTATATAACACATATTTCTCACCATAGTGATAGTTTCTCTATATCTTCAAGGAAAAGATTACAGATTACAACTCAATATTAGGAGTAGGATAGTTTTGTTCATGAATATTTAGCTCTCATTATTCATAAGCAATAAATCTACCATTTTTCATAAGGACACAACCAAGTGATTTTGTTGAAGCATCACAATAAATAAAAAACCCATCATTCCCAGATGGTAGAGTAATGATAGGAGTATTAACTAATATTCACTTCATGTATTTAAAAAATTATTCACACACTTTTTTCCAATAAAATTTAACCCCTTTACATGTGATCTTGGTTAATGGGTTAGCCAATGTGGAAGAATTCTGGACAAAATGCCGATAATAACCTACTAAACCAATAAAACTGCACACCATAGTTTTAGTCATTGGTGCGAGCCATTCTTGGATGCTATTGTCTTGGAAGGATCAATAGAGATCCATCATTGGAGACAATATCGACAAGAAAAGAAATCTCCTAAAGCCAGAATTCACAATTTCTAATCATCCTATATAATTCATTTCTTCTTAGGGATTTCAGAATAGTGCGCAAGTGATTTTCATGATCTTCATCGCTTTTTGAGTATAACAAGATATCATCAATAAATACCACTACAATGTCACCAAGATATTCCTTGATAACACTATTAATTAGATCCATGAATACATCAGGTGCATTTGTCCAGACAAAAGGTATTACTATAAACTTGTAATGCTCATACCTAGTTCGAAAGGCTTTCTTTGGAATGTCTTCATTATTTACGCACAACTGATGGTATCCAAATCGAAGGTAAATCTTTGAAAATTATTGATCTCCATGAAGTTGATCGAATAAATAATCAATGAGAGGTAGGGGATACTTGTTCTTTATTTCTATAGCATTGATCTCCCTGTAGTCTATGAACAACATCATAGATCCATCTTTCTTCTTAACAAAAATGACAGGTTCTCCACATGGAGAAAATTAGGGAGAATAAATCCCTTATTACATAATTCATCTCGTTTTTTATTTATTTCCACCTATTCCACAGTGCCCATTCTATAAGGGGTCACTGATATGGTCCTTGAACCAAGAGTTAAGTCAACGGAAAACTCAATTTCTCATTATAACGGATGTCCAGGTAAATCCTCTGCAAACAAATCAACACATTCTTGCATAACAGGTACATTCTCAGATTGACAATTCCATTCCTCAAAAAATGTTATTTCATTATATTCCTCCCTAATAATTGAATTTAGAAGAGCTACTAGGAGTGGATCCAGACAAGAGTCAAATTGTGACGTTTCTACTCTAAATATAATGTATTCCTTAACATCATCGAAAATTGTAACCTCTTATTAAAATAAATTTTTGCATCATGGTCTGAAAGCTAATCCATACCGAAGATTATATCAGATTCAATCATGGGTATGACAATGATAATAGTGGATAAAGAACATTTATATGCCCAAATGTGAACTGATTCGCAAAACACTGTTGCAATGATACTTCCCTTCGTTGTTTGGACTGACAACTACCTTATTAATTCAATTCGGAATTATCTAATTTTCTTAGAAAAATGGGATGATATGAAACAATGCGATAATACAAAATGAAATAAATCATTGGCTAATCTTAAGGATATAATTAAATCCCCTGCCACCACGTCTTCCGGAGCTTTAACCATAGAAGTAGTGATCACATAAGCTTGGACTTAATCCATTTTCCTTTTCTAAGCTATGTTTCCAGGGTACATAGGAAATTCATTTTCATAATGTCCCATCACCCTGCAATTGTAGCATTGAACATTGGTAGATTATTACTTCCCCTTACAATCACTATCAAGATGGCCTTTTTATCAACATTTGTAACATAATCATTTTCCTTTCAGACAGGAACTAGGGTGCTTCCTTCCACAATTATCATAGGGTGGAAATTAAACTCTTCCCTTTATACCTATTTCCTTTTTTTTCCAGAGTGTTCATCAAATCTCTTCTTCTCTGACTTGTATTTAATTTCGTAAGACTTAGAAAATACCTTTTCTGTCTTGATATCACATGAGACGATATCTTCGTATGATGATAAGGTTTTTTAGATTAATGATCTATGGAGAAATGTTTTTAACCCATCATAGAATGGATCAATATTACTTCTTGGGTTAGGTATATAATATACAACATGCCTTTCTTACCTTGTAAATTCAACTTCATACATTGTGACATTATCATCCCCTTTTTTCCTCAAGCTCAGAAATTACCCTTCCATATCTGCTCGATAGTCACATGGAAGGTATATTTCTAAGAAAATATTTTTAGACTCCCCATTTCTATACTTGATACTTATTAATCCTTATTTTTATTTTGAGTTAATGACCAGCATTGATCTGCTTCGCCAATGAGACGATAAAATGCCCAGAAAACATTTTCCGTTTTGCTACTCCCAAAAGCGTGAAATACTTTCTCTAAAGAAATTATCCATTACTCAGTTAAAAATATATTTATTGACCCATTGAATGTTGGATTTTGTTTCCTCATGAAGCGGTCTAACATTGATACTCCATGTTGTGGATCAGGGTGCTCCATACGGGTGATGCTATTATTCAGAACCTGAGTGAGTTTTCCCAGTGTGGTGATAATCTGATCAACAAAAGTTTCATGACCAGCTCCAATATTATTATCTTGAGTAGGAGGGAAGTCCCTACATTGATTACATGCATTGATAGAGTTTCCATTCCTTCCACTAGTTTCCATTTATAAACAATGGCATATAGTAGATTAGTTTTTTAATCGCAATACTTAATTCAAAATTTGTAAAACACTTAACATAAATCGAACAGATTATGGATATTATCCCTAATCATAAAAAATATTACTATTGAGGAAGTATATACTCATAAATCCTTCATAATGGTTTGTAAATAAAATGTGAATTATCCTAAACATATCCCCCAAGAGTGCTTTAACCAAGAGTGAAGCTAGGACTGTTGTCATGTACCAGGACACCCCATGATATTCTTGAAACTCCATATTGGTGTT
Source organism: Viscum album (assembly GCA_963277665.1). Classification (NCBI taxonomy): domain Eukaryota; kingdom Viridiplantae; phylum Streptophyta; class Magnoliopsida; order Santalales; family Viscaceae; genus Viscum; species Viscum album. The sequence continues at coordinate 176,376,536 of OY728136.1, forward strand.
TTCACTCCTAGGTACATCTGTGAAAGATCAGCCACTACCTTCTCATATCCAGACACTTAGAAAATACAAAAAATTCATACATTACCAAAATTCTAGGATGTTCTTATATACCTATCCTCAAAGTCTATATTTGGGTAATGTGAACTAATAAGAGTTTCTCTAAATCTAGTTTCCAAGGATTGTACTAAACTTTCTCTGATACCAATTGTAACACCCAGACCCAGTTACCAAGATTTAGTGTGTTATTATATAATATTGGCATGATACAAGTAATCATATCCCAAAATATCGATTAGTTTAGTATTATTGGAAACAAGATATATATATAAGTTCAACATTACATTGTGAAAATAAAAACATCCCTAATTTATTCCATTAGAAACATCCAAGCCTCCAATATTATGCCTCCAAGTCACTCATAACTAACTTTCTCATATCATGGGAAAATGAATCATAAGAAAGGGGTGAGCTCAAACACTCAGTAAGAGTATGCAATATAGTGGAAGATAAAATAAACACTAAGCATGATGAATAATTGAAAACACATACCTTCACAAATGATAAACATGTACACTTTATGGAAGGAATAGGAGCTGAGTAAATAATTCAATAATAAAGCACAGTCATGTGTATTCTACTAGGGAAATAACCTCATGAGCCATCAATACTATTTTCATTACTAGGGAATGTATAATGTGACATTCTGAAATACTTTCTCAAGGCCTCAGTCGTGACTTCTAAAAATGATTATGGCCTCATCCAAAACCATATATTAAATTGGGAAAGGCCTCAAAAATTTCCATAGATAATTGTAACATGAGACCAACCAATGCATTGTGGATCTATAGCAGGCTCCACCTATCAGTTACTAAGTCCAATACATTCTTCATATGAAAAGGTTGAAACATAACATAAACATTCTTATTAAAACTACCATATGAAATGTCAATACATTAACCATAAACTGTGAATTGTATAAAAATAGCACATATATATTAAAAAATTTCACATCACCTCAAATACAATATGGAATATTTGTATCATAATAAATCAACTTCAAACAAGTTTAAAATTAATCAAATGATGTTGACATAGATGAATTCCAAACTATTTGAGAGAAATATCTATTTCTATTTTGATATTATTTAACAGTTACATAATTATAAAAGCAAACATTTATTTTGAAAATTTTCTTATAATCTTGTAAGGGATGTTTCAAAGGAGATATAACAGTGGTGAATAACCACACGCATGGTATAAGTTAATAAACATTCTTACTATAATTTGTCAAAAAGGTTATAAAGTACCTTGTCTAGAAAAGGCTGAAAGATTCCTTTCAAACCATTTTATAAAAAGTAAAACAAGGGTATAAATGATACTGAAGCATAGTTTAGTAAATATTAAAAACATTTTTTGAAATATATTTTTTATGAAACATGGATGTGGATGATAAATAGGTCCTAGTAGATACGTACGTAAAAAATCTTGGATAGTAAAGAGTTTGTGATATTTACCCTTACCTTGTACTTTTACTTGGTCGAGGTTACGTTAACCTCCTATGTAGTAGTTAAAGTATTTTTACTAAATTATAAAAAAACTGCATATATAAATATGATATAATATATGGTCTTCAAATATTACATTGAAAATAATATTTTAGTAGTACCATTGTTTTGGGTGTTAATTGATTCGTTTTAAATTATATGCTTTTTCAAGTTAGTAATGTTTGTTATGTATATGATTTATTTGATTCATATACAGTAATATATAATGTTATTAAATATTTTTTGAATAATCAAGTGAAAATTCTTCTTGAATGGTTATGATTGGGAGTGAATCTCATCACGTTTGTGGAGATGGTAATCCATACATACTCAATAATTATACTTCTATTTTTTAAATAGAATGAAAAACAAATGATAAATAGGTATATTAATATTCCACCATAATATATTATTTTACACATGTTATATGTGTTCATTAAAGCCATTCTTTATATGTTTTATTATGGTATGAACGAGTCATATAACATTGAGGGGGATGTAGTCCGCACTTCTTTAAATAAAATTATCGTATATATACTACATAAAAAGATTAAGGGTACGCTAAAAAAGTTAATAACATAAGATTATAGATAAAATAAATATCATAAATATCATATATAATTACTGTTCCATAATAATGGCCACTATAAGAGGTGGTAGTATAATATTGAAAAGTCGTCCTTTTGTGAGGTGGTAGTTCACCATCCGTAGAAACATTCTGTTCTATACCCATTAGATAGAGGTGTATGTAAGTTTAGTTAAAATAATTCTCATGAAAACACCTATTATAGTGAATATATTATTGTTTTTATAAGAGAAAGGAAAAAATTTATTTTAGGGGGTTGGAGAAGAGAAAATAAAAGAAAAGAACTTAAGAGAAGTTACTACTTTTAAATGAGGTAACTTTGAACCAAAAGGATCCATGATGTGCCTTATTCCTGTAGTATGGATTTTAATAGGAATATAGAGATGTATGGAGCTTAATTAGGTAGATTTTGGACAAGAAATGTGGATTGAGAGGTGTGAGAAATGTGTTTGACGTGAGGGCTTTTTATAAAGGGGAGGAGGGGCTCTTAGGAATGTTTGAAAATATTATTTTAATATATAATGAATATATTTTTATAAAGGTCCAAATCACATTAAAGTCGAAGATAATATGACACATGTTAGAAATAAAATCATACTATAATAATTGGATGGGTTTTGAATATTGTTTTTCTTTTTATAATCACATTTATTTAAATAATTCTTTAATGAGGTAAACATTGCATCATTATTATTTAATAAATAATTTTCTTTATTTTATGTCTAAAAATAAAAAAAAATTCCATTGTGTAGTAAATCATTTTTATCATTCAAATTAATATTTATAGTCGAAAATATAACTTATATTACCTCTTGTAAAAATTAATTTACTAAAATATATATGTTTATGTCATTTTTGTCTTTAGTTTAAATTAATTAATATAATGTGTCATTATCACACTGATGTGGCTCCATGGAGTCCCAAAATCGACCCAAGGAAGCTAATGGTCGTATTCCTATCAACCAATAGTAATAGGACACATGTGAGGGTAATTTAGGATTATTATAATAATATTTGTTTACCCTTATTTTCCATATTTACCCTTTTACCATGGTAAATAAAATAGTTACTGATGTAAATATTCATAATGTCTAAAAATAAAATTTATCTATTTAAAAAATTTAGACCTATTGATTCCAAATATGGAATATATTTGTCCAAATTCAAAACAAATAACTGGTATAAATTAATTTGAAATTTATTCCCGTTGTCAAAACAAAAAGCGTGTTTTTACGAAATAATAATTATCAATATTTTGACAGTTGTTTATGCGTAGTTTAAATGTGAAATTACATACAATGAACTAAAATATAGTAAATGTAAAAAATATAATCTAATTATAAATAAAATACATTCAAATGTATAATTTAACAATATAGATTATTTCAATTTAAAAATTTGTTTTTAAATAAAATTATTTATTTTTCACTATTCATCAAAAATTGAATGCTTTTAGAAATGTAAATAAATTCACCCAAAGCCAATTTTGATATTCTAAATCCAAAAATGATGTCCATTTTAAAGAAGAAAATTTATAAAATTTCAAAAAGTGTGTATTACTATTCATAATGGCCAGTTTGATTGGTCTTGGTGTGTAAGAATATTGAAGTTGCATACAATGCAAGCAATTAAATTATTTAAAAGGAATCTTACTATGGAAGCATGGGGTGTTATAACCATGCTTGAGAAAGCTACCCAAACATGAACTAGATGCATTAAAGAATACCACATAGACCTATCCAACCTCTTTGAGAGTCATCACTGATGGAGTAGTCAAAATAAATTTTAGATCATAAAAAATTATAACATTTTTCATCACATGAATCATAATTTCAACCATGTTAGTTCTGTCATTTTAGAAGCCAACTTTTACAAGTCCTTAAAAAATTGGCGATAATACATAATAAAAACAAGAAACCCCTAATCTGTAAATGACTCTGTCGATGTTCAAATTTATTAATAGCATATACCTTCTAGGGATCAATTGAAATACCATGCTCTAGAAAGACATGTCCCACGAATGTCACTTACCAAATACAGAAATAAAAATTTGAAATATTTTCATAATGATTGAGATATATCAGAAAACTCATAAGTTTTCTAAAGTTAAACTCATGATATTTCTCGAACATAGATTAAATAAGGATTCCATCAACAAAAACAACCATAATGTTGTTAATATTCTAATATAAAATCTATTAACTAAATCCATAAATTTTGTAGGTGAATTGGTTAGACAAAATAGAAAGAAAGGGTACTCATAGTGGTTGTTCGAACATTGAATGTTGGTTTTCAGAATTTCGTATTCTTCTATCCTGAATTGATTGTTTCTAGAACAAATACAAATCTTTAGGAACGACTTTTCACCTTTCAAATGATTCAATAGATAATAATTCGATGGAAATAGATATGTATTATTTACCACCACTCTATTGGCCTTTTTTATGAACCATGCATAATAGAATTGAACAATCAGTTTTCTAATAGATGGGAATCATCCCTATAGAATGAGAGAGACTCGGGAATAAAAATTCATTTACGACAAGATCATCCAACGGAGACGTCAACTCATTCAGTTCTGCTAGTACCATGTGGTATGATGGAATAAAAACTAATTTTTTACCATGACCTAACTCAATAGAAAACTCCACCTCTCTTACTGGTAGAAAACCTGAAAAAATCGATGGAAACATATCCAAAATCTTGATAAAAATTTGAGGGAGATCACTATCTCATAGATTCATTTTCCATATCAAATTAAAAATTTGATATTAATTTCCCCTACTCCAGATAAGAAGGACCACCCCTGCTAAAAAATTGTTCTCATTCTCTATGAAATAAAAGATACGAACTATTAATTTTAGTAAAAGATACACATCAAGGATAAAAATCAATCAATGATTCATTTGAAATGATACAACCAATCAGTATTATTATGTCATGAGGTTTTATGATGATAATGATAGAACACATAAAGTGATTGACATCAGATAGAAATAAAACACAAGTGGAACTATAAATACCCACCTATCTCTTCATACTAATGGGTGATGTTGTATCCATTATATAGGATAAAATCATTGTTTAGGGATTTAGATGATTAACAACACTTATTTAAATAAAATAATGAGATGCACCATTACCAAATAAAGAGGTCACTAATTATAAAGCTATAGTGATATTACCTCTCATGAAAGCTAGACCCATATCAGCATCTTATGTAGAATATTATAATATATGAAGAAGCTTCATTACATATGCCTTCTACTAGAACCCTTTTTTTCTTGAAGCATCAGATTTCTCCACAGTTTTAGAAGGAGATGATGAACCCATGACATTTGGAGGATTGGAATAAAAATTGAATAATTTATTTAAGTGTCTTGTGGATCTTTTATTACCACAAAACTTGGGTTCTATAGTGAAAACCCATATTTTTAGTATTTGGGATGAGCCCGTAAAGGACAGAGCGACACTGGGGTTCCCCCCGCATTGCATTCCTCTCCACCACCACAGATCAGCTGCAGATCACTCTTTGATGATCCTATTCGGCGCGTTCGCGGTGTGAATCACCATCCAGTGGCGGCGTCAAGTGGGCTCATATCTTTCGAAAGAATCCACTGATTGCTTTTCCATGGAGGCATAGTTTTGGTTTGAAGATCGAGTTCCAAATGTCGCGGCCTGGGGTTTTTGTCGCATTTCATGTCAGATGTGGGGGTTCTGGGTGGATCTACTCTCTCTGTGCAGGATTGAAGGCGGCGGTGGGATCTGTCACTCTGGTCCTCTATGAGGTTGGTGGCTCCAGGAATGGGCGTGCTTCTTTGGGATACCATTATGCTTCAAACTCTGTTCTGGCATCTTCCTCCTTTGTCGCTCTCCAAGTAGGTCTATGGAGGTGGTCTCAAGAGGCTTTGGGATGTGTGGATTGTTTTGTCTTTTGTGTTACATGAGGTGCGTTTGTCGTTGAATTCGTTCTGTGCCATGCTGTGTCGGATGTTTCGTTTCTGATTCACCAATTTTTAGGGTTTATTTTCACTGGTTTTCTTTCAGTTTGGTTCTTGAAGGGCTGTTAGGCCTTGATGATGCCGATGTTGTTGGATATGTTATGTTGTTTTCGTTTTGATTTGAAGTAACAAATCCTTTTCGATTGCTTCGGATTTCTGGGGACGTGGCGATGATGAGGAGTGGAGCGATTCCAGCAGCATGCCTCAAGGATGATCACGGACCGAGGCGATTCCTCATTTGGTTTTTTAAGTATGGATCCCGGTTTTTGATTTCGAAATCTGAATTTGTGTTTTGATGTTTTGGGGTGATTTTGGAGCCCGGTTGTGGTGTATGAAATTTGGTTTCTTGGTGTTTGAAATTTGGAATATTGTGAGGTTCCCAATCACCCTTAAAGTGGATTTCACCAAAAATGAAAAAAAGGATTTGTGCCTAGTGAAAACCCTCATATAATTCCCAATCATGACACAATGATAGATAATTAATCGAACTATTTAATGTATTGTAGGAGGCCTAGAATGAACCTACTATCGAGAACTACAATTTGTATCATCAAAATTACTCTCTACTTTAAGGGACCCAACACAACCACCATGAGATAAATAATCTCATGATAACCTGGACTTTTTATCAAGGTCCATTTTGACCATCATTGTTCTATCCAACACATTTATATAATAATTTAGTTCTTGAATGAAAACACAAGAATTTTTATCCCTTCGATAACTAAAATAGAACCATAAATTCCAAATCTTATCATTAGATTTAATATTCTGGTCGAAATACATGATCACAACAAAATAGTTGGAATTCTCGGTCATAGTCCTCTTAGCCAACTCATGTTCAAAAATCCTTATATCATTTTCCATCAACATCAGCAGTGGATAAGACTGTTTGGTGAAATGAAAGTTGAATTATTTCCACTATAACCCTCACACTGTTTTACAATTACTATATTGTCCCACTATATCCATCTTGGTCCTTTAGTAATTAAGAAGGAATACATTACCATGATTTTCATAGGTTCTTCCACGAATCCAAAAAAATAACTCCATTATTCTCAATAATTCTATATCCTCTTGAGGATCATTTTTACATTTGAATATTGTTGGATTTTGGTAATGAAAATCTTGATAATGACTCTGAATATCATCACATTCATGTTCCACATCTTTAACTTGAATGTGAAGGGGTGGTGGTTGCATTCCAAGAGAATAGATAGTAGGAAAAGTCACCTCAGCTATGATATGGTCCAAAATAGGATTGTTCACTAATGTTACGTATCAGCTTCCTACTAGATCTAATTCAAGTATCTTATTAAAGGTATGAATCTACAAAATATTATAATAGAATAAAGAATACATTAGTTAACACCCAAATAGTCTAGAAAGTGTAAATTAATCCCAATAGATAGAAAAAATATTTAAATTTTAATATTTACAAATAAAAATGATGGAAAATACTAGAACTAATCCTAGAGAATTATTTCCCTAAACCAACCATGGTGAGTTATGGTTCGTTGTGTTGAGTGTTTGACAAGAAATAAAAAATAATTACATATTATGTTTCCAAATTATCACAGTAATTCATATTATCTTCAGGAAAAAATCCCAACTTAGACATCTTATACAAATTTTTCATGAACTGACCCAGTATACTGGTAACTTGTCACCCCAAATGGCTCTGAAATGGCCCAATGGGCATTCCCAATTCACATGGGTTGGAAACTATCTCCTAGAATCATACAAAATGAAAGAGGGCATGAATTTTTTATAAAATTTTGGAATAAAGATAACAAATCTATATTTATACCAATGAAAATAAACTAGGATAAGTGTACTAGGAGTGAAATGGAATAAAAACCAAAAGTAATATCGTAATGTACCAGAAAACGAGAAGAAAAAATACCCTTGTTGCAACGGACACAACTCTCCAAGTCTATAGATCGATTTTGTAGGACCACTTATATGTGGATATTTACCCCTGCTTGAACCTGGAAGGATATAATATAGAATCACCCAAAGGAACATGTAGTGTCTGATCAAAAACGCTAATAAGGTCTCACCAAGGATTCCATAATAAGATGAAAATATGAAATTAACCAAATAATATTATTTAAATTTTCAAAATAATAGTTTTGTAATCTCAAAAGTATATTTAAAAAATTAATTTGGTACATTTATAATTTAATGGTGGGAGTAAATTAAAAATGGATTAAGTAAACATTTTTATGTAAAACCCTTTATATAAATTATAAGGAATGTAAAACTATTTACAAGCATGGGAACAAAAATATATCTCATATAAAAAAAGTGAAAAAAATGTCATCTACCAATATATTAGATCGTTCCATGTTATGGGATCCACACAAACTTCTGTGATAAATAAAAACATGTATATGTGTCCCTTATCACTGGAAAGAGAGGACTCATACATGTCCCACTAGTGAAATAATAGGTTCCAACCATTGTTTTTTTAGTGTTGTAAAAAATCAATCGGGTGCTAGGGAATTCATATCTGAGCATGTTTGGCCTAAATAAATCACTACCTACCTAGTATTTTTTATGGTATAGTAAAATTCAACAATGGAAAATTTATTTTAATCCTCATTAAAATAAATTTAAATCCCCTTTCACAATCTAAAAAAATAATATATTTCATTTAAAACCTAATTTTTTTAATTTAAACATTCTTTTTTCAAAGATAAACCCTTAATGATACTATCCAAACCATTTTAAGGAATGTTTTCAGAAATTTTAATTTTAATTCAATTCATAATTCAATCTCACAATTATCTTTCATAACTAAATTTAATAATTTATTTTCAAAAAATTTCCATCTACTTCACTACAATACCCAAATTCAATGGAATTAGGGATTTTCCACAATTTTTTCCATTAGAATCATTCCATGATTTAAAATGAAAAATGAAAAATTATCTAATTTCTAAAACCACAACCCAATTCAATGAAAATGGGGGGTTCCAAAATTTCAATCCAAAAGCACATTTTAAAACCCCTAATTTAATAGAATCTAGTATTTCCAAAAAACCATTTGATAGGAAATAATTTAAACTCAAGAAATTTTATTTATGTTTAATTGTGGAATTTAGATAACTAAATTTATTATTAATGAAAATTACGCATCATAAAAAAATTCAAAACCTAGTGATTAATGGATATGTGAACAACTAACCCTAGATGGGATTTGATGATGATGATTGAAAACAATTGAAATTGGGAATCAAACCATGGTTTAAAACCCCAAATAGAGGTTATTAGATACAAAAGCTACCCGAGGATCCAAGGGACCCTAGGGAATAGAAAAGAGAAAGTGGGAAATATATAATATGGTGAAGAAATAAACAGGTAGATATCAAAGGACATTCATCATGATTTGATCTACTTTTGGGATGGTTTAGAGCGGTTAAAATTTCCTCTTGGATGGTTACAAGGAATAAGATATAATATGGGTTCATTATTTGAATTTAAAAAACATAAATTGGGTGTTTCATGATTATTAAATAACATTTTAGTATCAATGAAAATAAATGAATGATTTCCTAGGATGAACTGTATGGTAAGAAAAAACTGTGTGGCCTGGCCATGTAACCCTTTTAAATTGGCCCCATAATTTCTCCTAAGAGGGTGAAGATGTAGAAAAACAATGCACTAATCATGAAAAATACAACATCTTGGGTTTCTATTGTTTGGAGTGAAAGGGAACATAGTTTGGAGAAACTATGTGCCAATAGTATAGTAGCCAAAAAATTTCAAAACATTTATAAATACAACATGGTGTAACCATAAGAAAAACCCAATTAAAATATGGAAAAAATTGGCACATAGGAATACTATAAAATATTGAAGGGATGTTATAATTATACTATAAAGTAATCAAACAACATTATGAAAAAATCATGGAAAATTGATTTTATATTTCCCTCAAATCTAATTAATCAAACGATATTTTAACTCATCAAATATTTATAGTTTTACTATTATTGAAATTATCATTATCATTCACATAATTGTCATCAATGATCACTATCAATGTTTGTAATTATTTAAACTTTTCACACATTTCCATGTTATCACTTCCCACTAAATTTATTTGACTTGGAAACCTAGTTTTTTATAATTAAAATCAATAAGATGTTATATTTACCCTTTTTCAATATGGATTTTTCAAAAAAAAAATTAAATGTTAACCTGTTCAAAATATTGATCATGATTAAATAGTGAGGATTGAATTTATTTGATGTTGGTAGAATGTAACGTCCCAAGAATGTAATATAAGAACATCATATTTAATAGAATATATGAACAAAACACAAATTATAAATGATAGTACAACTCTTCAATAATTAATAATATTTTAAATTTTAAATAATTTCAATTCATATGATATCATGTGATTGATGAAACACTTGATTAAACAAGGAATGATACTCTAATAAAATATTTCTATTTATACATGACCATTATAACATATAATATATTTTTGAAGGTATGAACAATGAAAAATAACATATCTAATTTTTTTTTTCACTTGTATTAAATAAATTAAATTATTATAGATTTATTATTATTAAAATATGAACCATTTTAATGAAAAAAGTATTCTAAAACCCTCAACTTTTTTAAAGAACTCTTATGTGTGAATTTTAATGATAATGGAAAAATAATTTTCAACACATTTAGAGAATATATTTGTAAAAATAAACATTATTTTCATAATTGAACTGTAAATATTACATTTGGATTAGTTTTGAATATTTTTATAAATGCATTAGACTGAAGATAAACTATGAATAATACAAATTTTCATAAAAAACATTATTTTAGTAATTTTATTAAAATTCTAAAAGATTTTTTGAATATGTTATAAATTCAAAACTCGTTCAATTATATATGATTTTAATTAATTTTTCTCAATGGAATCAATTTCATATTTATATTTGATAGAAAAAAAATTTTAACTTCCAAATGTTTCTCTTAGTAATGTTTTTATAATGCATGTGTGTTTAATTTAAAATTTAATTTTTTCACATATATGAATAGAATTAAGAAAAATGGATTCCAAATTTGGAATTATATTATATTATTTTATATAATAAGGTTAAATAATTTTTAATCTAAATGTATAGTGAGAGCTGCAAAAAAATAATTACCGGGGTAAAGGTCAAAATGGGATTACCTAGGGAAAAATAGTAATAGAAGTGTTAAAAATGACCAAAAACTAGTAAAAACCACAATTTTGAACTTTTTTGTCCTTAAAATTAAATTATTATAGAATAAATAATTTTGGATGATTTTTCATGTGAACGACATTGGAATCACTATATTTTTTTAAAACATTAATGTGTTACCTCTCCCCCACTTATAAATCGACCCCCTCCACATCCTTTTATCAATTCCAAATCCCATTGGATTAGAAAATAACTATGATAATATCTTCTTTAATTCCATTACCACTATACAGATGAATACAGTTTTTTTAAATCCCTTATAAATATACTTTTTGCATAAACCCAAAAACTTATCCAAAGAATATGTAAAACTATTAAATGTGTGTATTAGTTTTATTTAATAATCCACATACATAAAGTAAAATTAAAAATATATATAATAAAACTAGTATCAAATATATAGTTATATTTTATTATGTTAATGGAATAATCAATATCCATCTAAACTTCTATAAAATGTGAAATAAAATTGCCAATCATGTATAAGGAAAACTGTAACTTTACTAACTGAGATAATTATTTTTCTATCAACCCCAATCTAGGATTGATATAATTATTTATTAAGAATATAAATATGATATATATGAAATTATTATGATTATGAAATTATTATATCATGTATACCTTCATATGTACCAATCTGTTGGGGGGGGGGGGTACAATTACATTGCTTGTGTGTACAGCTGACTACATCATTGTGAAGTGATGTAATTTTTTTTCCTTACTCGATACTTGAAATATATGAAGGTATAAATTATGAAAATATATGATATTTATTATCTATATACACTTTTAGAAATATAATATCACATATATATTCTTAGATTCCAATCATTTGGAATACAAAAACATCGCTCATGTGCATGCATGGACAACCACCTCCAAATATAAATGTTAATTTTTTTCACATTATTTTAAAATTTATGGTAAGAAGGATGGATTCGATTAATAAATATTATTTATATGGAATAATAATGATTATTTATGTGTGAATTGATATATTTTTCTTTTGTTTCATCCGTTAAGAAAAATAGAAACAATGTTTGTGCATATGTATGACTTACCATATATAGGAATAGTGTAATTGATTATCTATATATAACATTTATATATTACTATAAATAATTATGTAATGAATTTATATTATATTAATATATTTGTTAAATGTTTGGATATTATTTATCCTGGATCAATGTAACTGGATTGAAATTAGTGTTCCAAATAAGATATGAAAAATTGAAGCCATTATCAATCAGAATAATGATTTTAATAATGAAATGTTAATAATCTGTTGATAAAAGAATATAAGAAAATATTATATGGTTTTGAGTATTTGAGTGTGATTAAATAATTTAATTATAATAAACCTATATTTATTATATTATATATCTTGACACATACAAAGGATGAAAATCCTTAGGAAGAGGTTTCTCGTCTCAATTTAACTTCTATGAGACATAAACCATATTTAATTTTTATTCCTTTGTGTGGGGTATATACCACCCAATTTGATTTGTAAAATTATGATTATACTTCTATTCATTTTATTTAATGATTCAATTGATTTTTTTGTTAGGGGGTCTTATGATTAAAATATTACCAAAGGTGTAAGAGTATATTTCACAATCTCATTTTTATTTTATATTGTTTTTGTTTAAGTATCCCATGGAAGATTTATTTTGTACATATAGTATAAAAAAATATATATTTTATTACAATCAAGTGATTCATTAATGTTTCAAGTAAAATTTTAATTTTTGTTATCTTTGGTACTAAAAATTGTTGAGAACGTGTTTTCAAGAAATGGAAACATCATGTCTCTTTCCTATCAAAAACGATTTTTATTACAAATAAAAGTTTTTTTATAATATTTTATAATTTTTTATTAAAATTATAACAATTATGTATTAAAATATTACAGAATTTTTTATTTCTAAATAATATTTTTAAATGAGTATTTATGTATTTTTTTAAAGATGTCTCATTTGAGGTTTTTTGAAAATGTGAATGGAATATTTTTTAAAAATCTATGACATGAATAGAATTCCCCACTTTTATATCCACTCATTGATTTAAGTAATCCATTATATGTTTTTTTATTAATTTTATAGAAAAATTATTTTCAAAACATGTTGTTAATTATATTTTTAATGGTTTTTTCTCACAGTGAGAATAAAATTTTGTTATTTAATTATTTAAATCACCTTTTTAGTGTCTTCAAATTAATAAATAACCTAAATGATTTATTGTAAATATGATCAACTAGTGACATTTTATATGTATAATAACCTAATTATTTATACGTATAGTTTATTATCAGTTTTATTTTGATGAACTATTTCGACACCATTCTCCACATTAATCTGAATGGTTTATGATTATGGTTATTGATTGGGGTATGTATTAAATTATTTACGGTAGTTTTTCTATAATAATTTTCTTGTTTAATATGTTTCTCCACATTCATATAAGGAATAAATTGGACTTATTAAGTTATGGGTGGGGCCTATGATTACATACGCCATTGATGCATCAGCTTGTTTCATGAGTTAAATAATTTTCTAGTATACTATGGGTTTATACCAAAAAATTTAAACTATGTTGTGGAAGAACTTGACAGTATGTTTTGAATGTATAAAATGATTAGTTCTCCCATAATGAGACTATATTTTTATGTCAAAAGAAGAAAAAAAAATTACTTCATAAAAATGTAGGGGAAAATCCTACAAAGGTAAATAAATGGGGGAAAAATAATGAAAACCAAGTGTGTTAGCTTTAAAAAACTTGTACCCAACAGGAGGAAAAGAACTATCCATATAAAATGAAAGAGAACAATCATTGAAATAATTATTATAATGTAAATAATAAACAATGATATTCACCTCTCTCCTTATATAGATTACATTCAACTAGGTTTGCATCAGTGCCTTGCATTTCTAGATGTAGTATTAAATGGACCTTGGAATGTGAACTTTAGCTGTCAGAGAATTATAATGATCTAATGAGTATATATCCATTTCATGAATGGGTTTATATTTCTGATTAAAATTTGTAGGATTGTCAGTATGGTCAGTGGTTTGGCTTTACAGGAGTCTCCAATACCTAGATGACTTGAGAATGCTTCCATAACAACACCCCTTGAATCTGGGATCAATCCTCCACTGCTCATCACCCCAATTTAACACATTATATCTATATTTATATTAAATCCTTGGATAAATGGTCTATATGTACATAAGATTATTCAATTATTATGAATATCCGTGGATACATTTCAAGATCAGGTGGTTATGTAAATGGATTTATCTGGTCATCATTTATTTGTTCCATATCATGGTTAGATCATTTTTAATTGGAATGTGATTCAATTATACAACATTCCATATTGATTATTGTAATTTATTCAAAATGGATCCATTATATTCATAAAATTACTATGAATCTAATCATGCCCCATTCTTAATTTTTATTTACCCATAATACTAGGAAGTGTTTGGTGATTGATATGAAAGGATATACATAGGGGAAGTATTTCATTCTCAAAGGAAAAATGATTTTTTATTTAGGTTTACAAATGTATATTAAATTCTATTTTTTTTCTTGTATACCAAAAATATTATACTATTCAGTTCTTTGGGATGTCAGTCCTTATAAATATTTTTAATGTAACAACGTAACACAGACATTGAGTTATTAGAGTTAGGGTCTTTAAAATAAATTTTTGGCAATAATTAAAATATTCTTAATAATTTTACATAATTTATTTTTAATGACTTCTATATTTACATTCTCTACTTAATAAATGTGGGATGAGTGGTTGTACTGTATATTTTATTCTCGATACAACCTTTTGAACTAAAAATAGTGTATATTGGTGTTGTTATCTTACCAAATTGTTTTTTGAAAATCAAATCTGTTGATAATATTATCCTTTTTGAATTTGAATATATTATTTACACCATATTATATAAAAGATATAAAATTATCCCACATGGGAATGAAATTAGTGGCATGATAGATATACATAAAATACCTTTCTACAGATTGTCGATATGGATCCATGACATACATTCCCTATAGGAAAATTTATAGGATAGTTGTGTGTCACTATTCATAGTGTCTATGGATGTAATTTAAATATATATAATAATAACGAAATATTAATGTGGACTATACACAGTATTATATAATTGATGCTCTCAAATACACATGTATCTTGATACGATGAAAGTGAATGGATGTTGAGTAGTGGGAATCATTGTAACCAGAGTAGAAACACTATATAATGGACATGATCTCTCATAATTTGATGTATAAGATAATAAATCCCTCAAATACACATTTTTTGTGTATTTTTTGGGATTTTATGTTTTCATAATGGAGGATGTTTATTTCCCTTTGACATATATGTTCCTTAATTACCTGATCTGGTGGAAAAATTTCAAATTGGATTTTGTGACCCAAATATATATTTTTTATTATTGCATTTTAAAAAATGAAATTCCATAATAAGATTTGTATTCATGCAACAAAAAAGAAATTTTAATGATGAATTATAAAAATTTAATCTATATTTACATGAAATAGTTCAAATTTATTAATAAAATCAAGTAATGACATTCATGAAGATGTTGAGAAATTATATGAAATATTTTTCTAGTAATTCTTACCCAAATGGAAGTTTTTTATTGACAAATATTGTTTCTATTATAAAATTGTTCAATGATAATTTTTTTTATTTCAGGTATTAAGTTAATTGAATTTTTTGTTATAGTTTTATAAAATATAGTGATCAATCATACAAATATTTTGAAATGTTTAGAAATAAAAATAAAATAATTTGTAGATATCATAGTTGTATTTTATGAAAGATATTTTTATAACAAAAAAGTATTCATATTTTAATAAATTAAATTATCTAATAAGGATAAATATTATAGTAAACTTTTTCGTAATATATTAAACAAAAAATTACATTTATATAAATATATTATTTTGGAAAATAATGGTAATGCAATAATGATTATGCTTAAACATATATTTTTTCTAAAAAAGGTATTTTACTATATTTTACATAGATATTTGAATTAATTTATCACATCTATTGGAATTGAGTTCTATAAATTGAATTAGTTTTTTATATTATAATAATAGTAATTAATTATTTAGATCAATATATATTTTATCCATAATGAATAGTTACCATTGTAAAAATCACGTCACCAAGGTAATGGTGAAGAGGTAAATGACGGGGTTAAAAAATATATCAGTTTTTAATAATCATAGAAAATTTTCTAAATTTAAATTTATTCCCTTATTTTGACAATTATGTATCCTATCATATGTTGGAACATCCACAGCACAATCCCTCTCCAACATTGGGCTCCATGGCCCATAACATCCCCAACCAAATCTACACCATTCTTTCAGCACCACATTTAGGAGGTCCTAATTGGACCAAAATAACATCCTATGATGTTTTAATATATATATATAATGTGATGATATTCAAAAATATTTAATTTTTTTAACCAGGTTATTTCATGTATATTTTTTCTTCCATACCGAAAAATATTTTAAAATAATTTTATTTCAAATTAGTATTTATTTGTTCAGCACGACTTTTTTTTGTGATCATGTATTTATTTTATAAAATCGATATTTTTTTGTATCCATTATTTGTCAATGAGAAAATATAATTTATCTTATTTTTATTACAACAAATTAAAAAACAGTACTTATATTTATTGGAAGACTAATTCTTCTATGATGTAATGTAATTCATTTTTCATCACTCGAACTCCTGAATTTATTAAAATATAGTATAATGAATGGAAATTATATTTCAATCCATATTACTATTTTATAGACAATGTATTCTTCTACATGGTGAATGTAATGAAATCACAAAACCGAAACCAACATGAAAAATCAAATAGTCACACACAGGTCATTGATTTCAGTGATTATTTTTTAAAAATAGATGAATAAAAATAAAAATTGAAAAATATCTTATAATATAATTAAAATATATCATCTCATATAAATTTATAATAAATATAAATTAATTATAAATTTTATTAATTTAATCATGATTCAAGCCATTATATATGGTAATGGTATATGTTGTTATTTTATTTGTTAGTATTTTTTATGTATCAATTTCAAATAGGGGTATCAAGAAACTTTCCTCTCATAAAATCCATCTATTATATTTTCTTATATTTTTTATCGTGTTATATTGTATTTATTATAAATTCCCCATATCAATACGAAAAAGAAAAAATATTTTTTTAAAAATAAATCATTATTATTTCCTTTCTGATTGGTAATATGTTTCCTTCCTATTCATGATATTAATTGCTATTTTTTTATCTTTTTATATATTCATAATTTTCTTATAAAATTATTTTCTACAACAAAAAAATTTAATTTAAAATGGAAAAAATCATTTCTAATATTCTTTTGAGTTCATAAATTTTTATTTTTTCACAAAAGTGTGAATATAAGGTTTTAATAAATATATATGAAATAAAAATATATCCATCAACAATGTCAATACATTAACATTTTACATAAACTAAAATTTTTCTTTATTTTCCTCAGAAAATGACATTACCATATTTGTTGTATTTTGATTTTCAAACAATCTGAAATTAAAAGGATATTTACTCTTTATTTTTGAAGCACATTTATAATTTTGTTATTAATGTATTTCAATTATATTAGAAATTCCATAAGGATTGGTATTATTTGGTATGGATATGACAATATAACACCATACACATTGTTTTTATGTATCTTTATGAAGACTTATAAATCATATTTTCATAAAAAAAATTCCCCAATGTATAATTATGATGTTATGAAATTATGATTATTGTTGTGATCTTGGGAATACATATGTATGGTTTTTATTAGGCTATTTTTTTAATGGGATTTTATATTTATTTAATGCATTGTTTAAATATTGATATATCATAAGATAATATAAAATTTAATAGAGAGTTAACAAAATCCACTATGGTGCTTTGATCACAATGTTTATGGTAATGAGAAGTGAATCCCACCCAATATGAGATGGTGTCATGTATCTTTTTGGGATTGGAGAGGGAACCCAATACAATATGAGAATCGTTATACTATTATAGTATTTAATTTTTAGCTTGACTAAATTTTTTTATCTTATTTTGTGTATAAAACAAACTTATATCATATGCAGATGATATAAAATCATATATCAAGATTGTTTATTCTTAATTTTATAATATTACCATTGATAGCAATAGTTATAATAAATCCTTATATCATGACCCATTATTTATGATCTATGTCATGATGTGTATGTTTTGGTATGTTATGATCATGTTTTCATACCCTTATTCTTATATTATTATTATGTATGATTATTAATTGATATATCCCATGTTAATCCTCACTAATCATCTCATCTCACCATTTATTATGTTTCTATTCACCAATTCTGAAATTGCTGGGTATTAATTTAGTTAAATCAATGAAGGATACTATATGAGATAAACATTGTGGTAGGTATTAAAGATATACGATGAATTAAAGAGATAATGTATCTAGTATAAAATTACACTACACCTTTACTATTATAAGGATTGAAGTATTAGTTATTTTATTATGTTATCATTTTAAACCAATGAAAATAGTTTGTCTGGTTAGCTTGGGTGACATAAATTGGTATCAAAGTAGGGTAACTAATTTTTTGGAGATTAGTTTATGTGTAGGAAAATGAAATAAAATATTGAACACTAAAGTAATACTATGTAATATATGAAGATCCCAATGTATTACATGTTTATTAGATTATGTCAAAAAATATTACATGTTTGGAATGATGTTAATTATAATATGATTGTTATCTCAGATTATTGATTCTTGGTACTCACACAATTTTGTTTGGTTCGAGAAAATGAATCATATAGTGATGGATTTTTTTAATAACCAGTTTGTCTAAAAATGTAATGAATGACTTAATGTAATCCCAAATAAAATGGATAATATATTAATAAAAATTCTTGATAGGATTACAAAACTCTTCCAATCCATTAATCATGTTTAGAATCCAGAATACCAAAGGAAATATTAATGGATCATTGAATATTTCATGTAAAAACGTCATACATCCATTTTTTGGTCCCATAATACACTACGTGGTGAATAATGTTCCATGTCCACTAAATAAATATTTTACATTATATCACCCTCATAGAATGAATTTTTTTCTTTTCCATTGATGTTTTGTATAGGTATGTAGATCACAGAGAAATTTTTTTTTATTACATGGTACGATGAATAAAATAAAATCATGTAATGTGAATATTTTAATAAGTGATCTTCATATAGGAACATTATATGAACTATTCACCTGAAAATGGAAATTTAGTTCCCTAAAAAATAGTTACGTATGAATATTCAATTTGTAACTATGAGGAAAATTCTAAATGTCATGTAAGATTGGTTTTATTTGGATCATTAACCCTGAAATAAAAACTGTTCGATTCAATTGTGTCAAAAAATTACACTAAATGAATTTTACATAAGGGTATTTTGTATCTGTGAATATTTTTTTGATGCCCTCTGATTGAATAAAATAGGATTAGAAACCAAAATTATTCTCATTATTCTACGAATAAGAAGAGATTAGTGGATTTTTGATGATATTATTATCACAAAAGAAATGGATGACAAAAAATTAATCATATTTCATGTTAGTTGTGTGAAAAGAAGCATGAGGATATTTTCAAATGGTAATACGGATGTATAGAAATAAAATGGATCAGGAAAATGAATTTCCAAGAAATATAAATTTTTCATTAAATGAAGATAATTTATAAAAATCTAAACTTAATGCCAGAACAATTTTATAATAATTCATTTGTATTGTGTATATGTGTTATACCAACTAGTGAATGAATCTATTGGTTAATTAGGGAAATCAGTGCCACTAAGCTATTAATCCAAGAGATAAAGAGAAATATCATTTGATCACAACCACTAATGTAGGTCACAAAATCCATGTGGTGAAAGGTTTTCCTATTGTCCACTCTATAACTTCAAATTACTTATATGATTAATTCACAACCAAATATTTTTTTACCAATGAATTTTTTAATACCATCACATGACAACCCCAATTATTAATTATTTAATTATCTTCCAGAAATATAAATTGTATAATGATCAGATTTCATGTCTATAACACCTTGTTGATATACGATTTGTGTAATTTTCTTCCAAAAATATTATTATTCTACCTATATTAATATTTTATGAGATTTTTGTAAATTAATGAATATCTATATTTGAATTCCATATCAATTATCAAGCATGGGAATTCATAATTGATATTAAAATTTAACCTCAGATTTTCTGTTAGTTTGAGGAAGAATACGAAAATCTAATGGAAATTGTTTCCATTATATGGATGTTAATTCCTTTTCAGGTGGGGTATTTATCTCTAATTTTTGGGGAAGAACACGATAATTATAATATTAAAAATATTAATGAATATGAAATTTTATTTCATAATCAGTTTCCATGTGTTCCTCTAAATTGTGATTTTTTTTTTAATTGAACACATACTTTGTACTAAAAAGATTTCATAAAATTCTTATATAATGTCCCCAATTGAGTTGTTTTATATAAATATTGAACTATATGGGGAATATAGATAAGGGATGTAATCCTATGAGTTCTTCACCATGGGGTGCATGAGTTTTATTTTGTGAAAAAATAACATGTGAATGTATATCTACAATGATTATATTGATTATATAATGATCTTGTTAATGAATAATTATTTTCTAACCCATATTGATTGAATTGTTGATCAAATGTGAAGGGATACATAATTTTCAATGAATAAATATCAATTGAAATATAATTTATCATGGGTAAATAGGGAGGATATACCCAATATAACTTATATAACACCCTATGATTTCATTTTAAGAACATTATGTTTGATATAATCTGTCATGAAACTCCAATAATTAATGACCTATGGAATAAATTTCATTAAATTTTATATATTTTATATCATTCATTAAATGAAACAACGAGTTTAATAGAACAAAAAAATACTATTAAAATATTATTATTTACAATAACTATTATAACCTATCCATTAAACCATAAGTTATGAAAAATAATAAATAATTTATGAAAAATATATGGGTTACACATTTATAAAATAGTTTTAATGGTTATATATCAATTATAAATTATATATGAATCATTTTAAAGAGAATGACATGTTTTCTCAATAAAACAATTTTTCTAAATAGTGGTCTCATCATGATTTTTTAACATACATTTAAATTAATTTTTTCCAATTTATGAAAAATTATTTTATAATATGAACTTCTGTTTTCAAACCATCATACAAAAAAAATATTATATTTGATTTTATATATGTTTTTGATGATATTTATTTTGTGATTAATAGTGAAAAATACTAGTTTCTTTTGAAAAGTAATTTTCGTTTAAATCATTCATGAAGTCCCATTTATTTTAAAATAGATAGAAAATTCAAATTTGTTAAATTATATTATTATTAATCCAATTTATTTAATTTTGATCAATTAGATTTTCAATTTTAATATAATATTATTTTATACTTATGAACACATTTCTATTGGAAAATCATTTTCATATTGCTCATGTGGGATTATTTTTAAATAAATTATTATAATTATATAATTTTAAATTGGTAAAATTTATTCAATATTTATAAAAAATTAATTAATATAATATAAAAATTTAAACATAATTCATGACCATACTAAATAGTAAAAACTGTAAAAATTGATTATCAAAATGATGGTTAGAAAGGGTTATCCTGGGTATTAATCGTAGAAGATATTGGTTCAAATAGCCTTAAAATATTCAAATTAATATATTATAGATATATTTAGACCTCGCATCATCCATGGTTTAATAATTATCCATTTTAGATCATTTTTCCATTTGAAAAAATAGGGGTATCACTTTTTTACAAAATTGCATGGGTGTCCTCTCTCCAGATATGAAATGCCACCCCTCCCATCTCATATTCACGCGACTAATGATTTTTCACATAGATAATTCCAACTCAAATATTATACATACATCACTCCACACATCCTTTTGGATTTTTCTAGATCACAAATCCAATAAAGGAATCCTTTATGTCAAAACCTAAAGAGGTTTTCCAAATAATATGTAATGCACTTAACCATGCGATTCAATTTTACTTCATCTTATATATCCATTATACATCCTATAAATATTATAAAATAATAAAACATTCACATATTATATACTTATATAAAATTATATTAATTTCATAACATATATCCATCTCTTACTCCATCAAATGGTATGTGAATCCATCGATTTTGTGAATAGAGGACTAGTTCCCCACAAACCAATGTAATTATTTTTCAATAATCACATATTACGGAAGGATATATAGATTTATTTAATATATTTATATTTTATTTATGAAATTAATAAATTTATGGAATTATAATTTCACACATACCTTCTTACCATCAAATATATTAAAAAACAATAAGATCTCTCATGCGTACATGTAAACTACTGAGTCTACGTAGTGATGTGTATTTATTTTCAATTTATGTTTTCATAAATGGTAATAACAATGTAATTAAATAATATAAAATAAATATTTTATAAAAAACGGGATTTAATGCTAAAATATTATTTATAAACATTATGTTTCTTTTTAAAATATAGAAAAAATGTTCATCTGTAGGTACGGACAGCCGACACCATTAAAAGTGTAACACATTTTTCAATCTACAAATATTATGGAATATTATAAAAAAATTTACAAGTATTATATAATATTTTAAATTAATTTATAAAATTATTTAAATTATGTTAACATTATTAAATAAAAGTTATGAAAATTACCAAACCAAAACATACATGAAAAAAATGCAATAATAACTCGAAATATTGAGTTTAAGAATGAATAGTTCATAAATTGGTCAAAAAAGATCATAGGTAAAACATATAGGGTATAAAATATATTAATAAAGTAATTTTATATATTTCGAATAAATTTAAATATTTTATATAGAAGTTACAGACATGTATGATAGAGACCAGACCCAAGGTAATGGTATTTCATTGAACTTTTACTTTCATGAGACGTATCTCATATTCACCAATTAGTTTTTTTGTATACATACTTCCCCATTACTATGTTATGTATTTATTTTATTTATATTATTTTTATTTATTATTTGTCTAAAATGTATTTCATTCATGGGTCTTATAATTCAAAATTTCCTAAAATGGTAATGGTTTATTCATAATCTCTATTATATACCAGATTTTTGTATTTATGTCTTTTTGGCAGAATTATTTGATATCATTAACTTAATACAATTATATTTCAGTGTACTATTGTTATTTGTGAAATCTTAATGTAATATTACCATTATTAACTCCTTGGTACTTAAAATAAATATGAATGGAATTTTATGATAATATTACATTAATTTAGTCTTCTGTCGAAACAACTATTTTTCAATATGTATGTTTTCCAATCATATTTTAAAAAATATTTTAATATATCTCATTTATATTTATTAATGAATTTTTTACCATGTTTTATATTTTTAGAAATTATGGAAAGAATATTCTAATCTTTTTCAATGTGAGTTATTATTTTTTAATTAATATAAATGTGAAAGGTGTAACAATTTTAACATAATAATAATTTATATAATATCCCACAACCATGATCAACCATTGATTGAATGATTCATTTGTATTATTATAAGGTATTTTTAAAACAATTTGTCCCAAATATTCATGTAAATTTTCATTTTGAAAATTAATTTTCAATGTGAAAGGTATATTTTCATCAAGAATGTTTTAATGGATTTTTATGTTATTCATATTCATCAATGACAACAAACGTAATTTTAACATATCCTCCACTAGTAAAGTGTTGTACTGATACAATTTTATTATTTCTATGGATTTCTTATTATCAGTTTTACTGGGATTTACTACTTGAAACCATTATCCATATTACCATGGATGGTTTGGGATTATATTTATTTATTTTGGAACGTATTGACATTTTTATTCTTGTTGTATAATTTGATTATATAGGTTGATAATGTATACATAATTTGGATATTATTATAATATTTTATTCTAGTTTTTAATAATTATTGTTTATTTGTTTTTATGTTTATGTCCTTTCAAAAGATGAATGAATTGGATTTATTAAGTGACCGGCAAGTCCATCTAAAGCCCCACATTGTAATGATAGGTCTCATTAGATAAACTAGAATGGGTATTTGTCCCATGAATTTCCCATTTATATAAGATGTATTTACCTTAGGCCATTATAGTATGTCATTGGTTATAAAAATATAAATTCCCTCACTTTAGATTAGTAATGAATTTTCCATGTGACAATTTAATAAGATTGAATATCCACATTTATATTTCAAGTACATGTGATTAATTTTATGAAAATATTTGATCATCATTTATTCCTATCATATTAAGATCATGTAAATTATAGATTATAATATGATTTATTTATTCACTATTATATACTAATTTGGAATATTTTATCCATGATATCTCTGGTTATATGCATACCCGTTTTTGGAATTAGAGATTACCCATTTCTTATGTTTCCTTTAGAAATTATTCTATGAATTGTTTTCTACCCGTTATAAAAGGATATGATAAATGTTAAAATGATTTATTCAATGAAAATACAATGTTGTATTTGATGCTTTAAATTGTAATATAATATTCATGTAATTATCTATTGAATTGTTACTAATAATCTATTTGGGTATTTAATATGTCATTCCTTATATCTTATGGTAATTTAATAATGTAACAAAACACTATAGGATACTATGGTTTGGAATATTAATGTTTCCATTACATAAAGTTTAGTTTAAACCATGGGAAATTTATTTAGGAATTCATATATTAGAGAACAAAACCCTATGATTAACATTGAGAAAAAATGCAAAGTATAATATAACGTGATAATGTTTTAGTAATTGCGTGAATATGTGGATCTCATATAAATATATCTCTTTCTAGATAATAAATTATTTGTGTATCTAGAATAGTTTTACATAGGGGTAATTACACTTAAAGGGATTAATTTATGTTAATATCTATTTTCATCTGAAGAGAGACAATGTTACATACTACACAACTATTTTGACACTTTCAAAAAATATTATAGTGCTAATTCAATCATTCCTTACAATGTATTATGATGAATTTAATATTATTTAATTATATAAAACATTCCAAAAGAAACCATATATATGATAATGAGAATATCTATACATAAATATATCAATTTATTTTAAGTATTTCACTAATTTTTCGATCAATCCTTTTGATTCATAATTTTATGATCTAATCTATTGTATTCCATTTTTAGAAATTGTTCATAGAGGATTGAATAGAAACTATATCAATGCACGTACTCCTTGTAAGGATATTCATCAACCAAAAAAAATAAATCTCTAATTATAGTTGTAACTGATCAAATTATAAAAATATTAGAGTTGAAGATATAGGTTATTAACAAAAACCAATACCATATGGAGTATCTTTATGATCCACCATGTGGTGTATTGATTTTAGACCACTTCATGCATCCATAACCTCAATTATTGAATGAGACTAAAAATCCATTAATACCTATGTAATGGATATGTAACATAAATATTATATTTATATCTATAAGATGTAATGAATGGTTGAAAGATTTTAGGGATATTTATAATCTTTTATAGGATTCTCATCAATGGTGATCATTGATTCAAACCAATATAGAGGTGGAACAAATTTTGATCATGGAGTGGAAGGATTTTAAGATACTCTTCTTGTAACAATATGTTCTGCATGAGAAATGAGCTATTTTGGAGGGAAAATACCCTATTCTATGATAAGATGAAGATAAAAATGTTTCTATATATGAAGCCTTGTTTTGTGGCTATAAATGAATGTTCTAGACTACATTTGTAATATAAAGAGTAATATTTAATATTTATTTGAGGGCTTTAATTAAATACTTCAATGATAGGGAGTCTTCATAATATTATAAACATTAATGGATAAAATATCATATTTCGTAATTATAGAGAAATAAATCACCATGTCTTATGACTTCAATGGGAACAAAGTGGAGAAGATGTTGGTACACCAAAAATTGATACACTAAAGAATTTAAATAAGGATCTTATAAGATATTATAATTATTAAAAAAACCACCCATGTACATTTTTAAATAAATTGAGACTTTTCAACACGTGTGAAGAGTAATTACTCTATCCTATTTATTTAATGGGAAAGAAATAATATTCCAATTTTTTGTGTCTCAACTATAATTGTATGAGAGGCTTTGTAAATTCCATTCATTGTCCTCAGGAAAATTTTCCCAAGGAAAAGACCTAGCGATCATATTCAATTACAAACTGTTTAAATAGTTGAATTAGAATGAGTTATGTTATTTGGTATCTAGATTCAAAACATATAAATTAGATTTATATTCACCAATGTATTTTTGTTAATAAGAATCATGAAACATATCAGGATTATTTATATTTTTGAAGTATATATGCCGTCATAAAATATTAACTTTAATTTTATGGAAAACATAAAAAGATTATGTGTTTCTATTTGTTCATAAGTTTACTGTCTTAAGAGTCATTTTTTGTCTTTATCTGATGGTTTTTTCCAATATTAAGGATATTTTGGGTGGAATTTATGGTAATAGGATCTATCGGTTTTGTATATTCCATGGTGAATATTTTGTTAGAGAGGAATTTATTTACTTTTTACGGAAAAAATTTCAATTTATTGGAGACCATTAAGGATTATCATGCCTTTAATATGTTTGTATTTATGGGTTATTAGAATATGGTAATTTTATATGAATTATATTATTATGATTTTTGAAACATGAAAATCTGAATGGAGAGTGGAATCCTCTCTTATTCCGAAATGTCACACGCCTAAACCCAAAACCAACGGTTGACTAGAGCTTCCCAGTCACTATAGTACTACATGATATTCCTGTGAATAATATTATTTTTACTTAAATAATTCGATGTAAAAATTCATATGGAATGGATAAAGTCAAATTTTTGGTGTTACTCTTGCAGATTAGATGTTACTGTATTATATTCAATGATTAATGCAGACCATTTTGGATTTAGTAGATATTTAGAGACATATAAATAGACTATATCCCTTTTATAGATTATATGAAATATTAGAATTTAATTTATGTTACTTAGGAATAAAAAATGAATTATGGATATTTCTTTCGTATAACATAAAATGACGTGTAAATTCATTGAAGAACAACCACAGGATGAAATTGTAAGTATATTTTTTTGTTTTCTCTATCATGAGAGTAAAAAAATCTCATAACTTTATGAAATGGATATTGAAAAAAATATTTTATTACCACCATATACAAACAATCAAAGGTATTTTTGAAACAACATATGTTTATGGTTTTATGGAGATCACATTACCTTGATCATTCAATTTTTTTATCAATGATTATGATTTCTTTCCATAATTTTATATGATTTTTATATATTTATATATTTTGAAAACACACTAATGTTTTCCTACAATGAAACCTATATATGTGTTTTTCTAGATTAAAATCATACTATCATTTCAATATAATCAAGATTATGTTGGAATAACAAATTTTATGATGTGGGTTTTCAGCAAATTTATTATTAGATGAAAACCCCTTTATTTCAATGTGCATGTTAAAATTGCATGAAAAAAATTATTGATATTAGGGAGAATGTAATAGATATATATTTTAAAATAAAATTTTTGTCTTTGAAAGCGTATGTGGTATAAAACACTAATTTTAATAACTAATTTAATTTATTTCTTTAAATTTAATCTCGTCATTTATTTTCAATATACACAATGAAATTTTAAACTAATCCTAATGAACTATTAAGATATTAGTATATAATATAACCCTTATAAAATCACATCAAAATCCGTGGGTATGAATTAGACTAGATAAATTATAAAAATTTCGATTTTAAAAATTTATAAAATAAATTCAATTTCTATCTATTGATTATAAATAAAATAATAATCATTATATTAAAAAATTTATATTTTCTAAAAACCTGAATTTTTCTAAAAGGTGTTCTTGTCCCACTATACACAATTAATATGAAAATTATTTTCACCACATTTGTAAAATTTATTTTACAATATTAATATAATATTTTAAATAATTATATCAAAATTATCTGATATTTATTTTCTTAAAATTGTATAAAAATATTATTTTTTCAAATAATATTGAAAAATACAGGTTTAAATTGAAGAATCCGTTTATTTAAAAATATTCTAAAGATCATTTTATTTAATAATATGATTAAAAGGAAAAAAATCAATTATATCAATAATAATCTATTTTAATTCATTTAAATAAATTATTTGTTGAATTACTAAACTAAAACATTATATACGTATGAAAAAAATTTCATTTGGAAAATTGTTTTTTGTTAAGAATGCATGATTAATTTTATATTAAATAATTCCATTTATAGGAATTGAATTGGGAATAATGTAGTATATATATATATCTATAATAATTAATATTATATATTAATATCATCTTAATTTTTTTTCATTGTATAATAGAAATTATAAAAATTAATTACCACATTTAATGATAAAAAAGAATTACTTGTGGTTTAAAATAAATATATTTTGATTAAAATGACCTAATATGATTTTGATAATTACCATTTCATTAAAATATTTAGATTTAATAACCTTCATTGTTCCTAATGTTCCATTTTGTATCCTTTTCATGTAAATATTCTGGTATCACATTTTAATTTCTTGAAATTACATGTGTGTCCAATCCACAACTTATAAAAGGGCACTCCATCTCTTATCCTAATCACTCTCCCAAAAACATTTTTTGTTATCATATAAATTCTAAAATATATTTATAACAACATAATCCTTTATTATAGGCATTTTCATAGTCATAAATCTAATTTAGGAATGATTTATAAAAAAAATGAAAATGGTTTTTTTGAAGAAGATGTAGCATTCTAAACCATGCATTTTAATTATTCTTCTTCTTATAACAACATCAACTATTCTAAAAATATGATAAAATAATGAATGTTATAACTAGTATATAATGATATTTTATTATGGTGTTTTCTTAAGTAATAAATATCCCCTATTACATTAAGGGACAAGAAACCATTGATCATGTGTATGTCAGGCCACCACCTCACGAACCGATGAAATTAACATTCCCTTACTACATCTCACAAGTATATATAATTATGTATTTATTGTATTAATATAAAAATAATGAAATTTATCTATTTATGTAATTAAAATATCATCCATACCTTCATACAAATGAACACATGCCTATCAAATTCCTTGGGAAAAGAAAATATCCAAATGTTTTCCTTGTGCAACACAGTGGCTGAATTGTTCTAGATCCCTCGTGGAGCTTCATAATCCATTCACCTACTTAATATAATATACATAAATTTTTTTTTCTATTATGTATAAGATTAGATATAATTTTATTTTCTGTTTTTTTTTCTTTATAAAATATTTAATTGATATGAATACCGATAATTTAAAAAAACACCTTCATGAAATACAAAATAGAATATGAATGGAAGGTTTGAACATAGTCCTGAGTTGGGATTTTGGTCCCATGATTTTTATCCTATGTTTTTTGAAATTTCAATTTGACAACAAAACAATTATATTTCATGACCAATTTTTTCTTTTTATTTTAAAAGTTGTAAATATATGATTCCTTATGTAATCAAAATTTCACCTCCATTTGTAATCATGTTTGATGAAACACCATTGTTGAGGGTGTGGATTCTTCCAAGACCCGAATCTATAGATTTTGTTTCATCCTTTGATTAGAAAAACTATGTAATTTGATGTTCTAACTAGAAAATATATGGAATGTAAATATAATTAAATAATATAAGAAGTCTTTCATTTTATGACATGGGGAATAATTTCAACACCCATTAATGGAACTGATTTATAATAGAAGCATAATATAAACATTAAAAGAGAATTCAAGAACACATTGTCCCACCCCCATGACAAGACAGAGAGTAGCCCCTCACTATTGAGGACATGATATCACTTGGTTGAAAGGGTGATGTGAAGAGAAAAAGGTTAAAATGAGTGAAAGGGATAGAGAGAGTAAGTGAGAATAAAATAAAATAAAAAATAAAAAAATAAAAAAAAATAACATTGAATAAATTATTTGTAGAAGAATAAGATAATAAGAAGAAGAAATATATTCAGTGGAATCAAAGATAAAAAAAATAAGGAAATTGATTTATTAAAAGGAATATAATTTAAAAAGCATGAATATATAAAACTAAATAAAAACAAAAGACCATGAAATAATATTTAAATAGTGATTAAGAAATATTCATTGTGGCCTTGGATATTCTCCATTAGTAGTGGGTATTAAAAATCCTCCATGACGTGGTGATTCATCACCTTTTATAAGATGAGATGGGGGCATCCAAGGACTCTCATCAAATATTCATTTTATAGCTCCCCCGAGAATCACTATTTTTGAAATAGTAAACTATTAAACATTCCAGGTTCTTGATATTTTTATTTATAGAGTAGTCCTTTGGCTTGAATATATATTTTTTATGAAGGTGTCATAACATGAATTGAAATAGAAATGGATTTAATGGTTGGTGGGGTAAGATGTATGTGGCAGAGAGAGCAGAGAAGGTTGTGTTTTTCATTAGTGGTAGCCTTGCTACTCCTTAACTCATCCTTCAATGTGGATGGATGAAGAATAAAGTTTCTTCATGTTGTAATATGGGTCCCGATATGTTCCAAAAAAATTCTAAGTGGTAGAATTGGTGGGAGAGCTTGAGCCCAAACATTCGAATGACATAGATGGATGGCACCAATAATTATAGTAGTTATTGGTAGCTGAAAACAAAGGGCGAGAGATAGAGAATTATATTGATAGAAGTATAATGTTTGGATGAGTGGGATTGAAATATAATGATAGTTTTAATGTTAAAATGAAAAATAACCATCTTATATAGTGTCCGTCATCAAAATGAATGGATTAGGTCATGATGGTTTATAAGACTATTATCACATATTATGCAGCAATGAAGTCGAACCGTCTGTCAGAGTTCTCCTCATGCCATAATGAACTACCCCATGTGGTGAGGCATTTATACCGTTACATATTATATTTTACCACCATAGGAATATTCTCCCTATATTTTCTTCTACTAAATTTTCCTAAAAATTTATCCTCGTAGTCCCATTATGAGCTTAACTCCCCGTGTATATCCAACTGCCAAATATTTCTCTCACATAGGAATACATGGATAGGTAACCATTGTGGTCTTACCTATGTGGATTACGGTTCATCAGTTTTGGGGTGGAAAATTTGTCCATACTTTTATAAGAAAATCCTAATTAATGTGAAAACAATTGTTAACAATCATAAGAACATGATAATATGTAAATTTAATATTCATAACATCGGGAAACTATCATCCAAAATTATTATAATTAATTTTAAATCATTGAAAACCCCAAATTCAACTTCATTCAACAATTTATTCATTTTAAACCATTTTAATACCATATTCATATTTTTTCAATAATTAAAAAAACATTCGAATGTATTAGAATTTAAATAAATATTAAATTTAAAACCATATAAAAATGTTTAAAAACATAACAAAAAATTTTGTGATTAAAAAACTCCACACTTAAAAAATTATTTCCTTCAAGTGTAAAGTCTCTACATAGAATAAAAGAGGCAAAAAAATAATCAAATTCTTGAATTTAAAAGTTATAAAATGGGAAATAAATTTAAATGATATATAATATTTTCAATTGTTAAAAAATAAGAATTTAAATTACGTTTTTTAAAGAAAAATATTAATTTAAGAATATTAATTTATCCATTTTCAAAAATATTTAAAATTTTCTCATTCATTCATGTTCTTTAAATAATTATTATTAAATTTTACCACTCATGATTTACCACCACCTTTAATCCTAATACTCATCACTCATGTTACAATGATTTTTGTAGTTATTCTCATATAACGAGAACATGCTCTTTAGCCATAGTCTTGAAAATGAAGTCTTTTTTCAACATTTTAAAGTAAAAAAAAACATTATATCATGAGGGCTATTCAATAAAGGTTAAAATGATTCTTATTATTAAATTAGGAATTATTTATTCTTTAAAAATTAAGGCTCTATGTGAATTTTCTCTCATAATGTATAAATCATGATGTTAATATTAAAATCTCGATGCAATTCCCCCTTAAAATATTAAAAACTACAACATTCCCTAAACTCAAAGTAACATCATCATAATTAAATCATAATGAATGATATGTGTACCATCTTGATTTTTTATCAACTTTTACACATCATTATCTTTTTTAATATACTTTTTTATTTTTGTCTTTTTTTGAATCTAATTCTCTGAATATACCAGACATCCACCACCCAACCACATATGATTAAAAATATCATACTAGTAATTGTCTTTTTGAAT
This sequence comes from Viscum album, assembly GCA_963277665.1. NCBI lineage: Eukaryota > Viridiplantae > Streptophyta > Magnoliopsida > Santalales > Viscaceae > Viscum > Viscum album. The sequence continues at coordinate 176,409,589 of OY728136.1, forward strand.
TATTATATGTCACAAAAAATTTATTTTTGTATGATTTTTATAAAGGGAAAAAATTATATTAATATGTATAAATCAAAAACCTTTCTCAATACCCACAATTAGTAACCCAAATTTTTTTAATTAATATTAATTTAATTTTTTTTCCCTGAATCCCTACAACCACAGATCGAAATTAAAATATCATGAAAATGAAATGAAGTTGGTAGTAATGGATAAAAATTGCTTGAAACGTGGCTTATCCCTAACATGGTCATTCCTGATTTCTACAGTTCAAAAATGGATTTTTGTTAATGTGGTTTTCAAAGATAAAGGTCTTTAAAAATATTTTTCAATAGTTTTAAATGTTTTTTTGGCATAGTCATAGCTATGATAAGTTCAAATGATATTTCTAGAGGGTGAAATTTCCTAATATCATAGAAGGTATATGATCAAGAATAAAAAATATGCATTTCACCTAAAAATACTTTTTGGAATGGGACATTTTAAATTGGAAAATGACTATGAAAATGACTAATAATTTCAAATCAATTAACCTAAATTTCAGAAATTAAAAGCATTAAAAATTGTTGTGAAATTTCATTTGCATGATTTATTTAATTTTCTAAAATCACGAGTCTGTATTTTAATATCCATGATTAAAATTAATCATTAAATTCTCCATTTTACCCATTCATTCTCATTAATATGTAAATGTAAAACAAGGAATTAATGGATTACTAAGAAACTCATGTCTCCTAGATGAATTATGTAATTCATAAATTCATGTATGGGCATTTAATTTTTAGTTTAATGCTCAAAAAATGTTTTTAGGGATACAATTTATGGAGTTTAAAAGATAAAAAATATATTTGAACTTCTTTTCCCGTGAATAATAGTCATTATTCATTAATTTTTATGGTTTTAAATATTCTTTAATGGTTCTACAAAATAAAATTACTCAACTAAGTACTATGATAATGTATTTTAAGATACAATTGACAGCATTTGTAGGGGGGTGCAGAACTAAATTTTAATACAAAAATTAAAATCACTAGAAAAAATATAAAAGGATAAAATATGTATGATCCCCCAAGTTGGCTCAATTTTTTTACTACTTCTAGAAGATAATACAATCTATTATTCACAGTCTAATTGTGTTTGGATATTTTTATATTTGATCACCCACATATAAATTTTCTCATATTACACTACTTTCTATTTATTGGAAAAGAATGATCCATGGATCGATTATACCAAATCCATCCTTATATAATTGTGTACATTTTTCAATGTAGTGATAAGATAGATTATGGATAATCCTCCTTCTAGGTTATTACTCGTGGAACCTCCTCTTTCTCTTGTAGTGCTGGATCAACATGGGTTGGATTAATTATATGATCAAATGTAGATAAAAAAAGTATTTTTATTTAAAAATATATATACATTGAATTATTAATAATAAATTTACCCCATTCAATATATGTATCCTCTATCTGGAATTTTTGAGCTCATATATATGGATTTATTCATGGTCATATTGAAATAATTGTTCATCATTACTGGGGAGTGCCATGTGTTCCTAAATAGGTACAGGTTCATTTTCCACATCGTTCTATAAGGAATAGAACATATTATATAAATATGAAAAATAATTATAGTGGGAAATAAAAATAAATTCATAGTGAAAACAATAAAATTAATTTGAGATTAAGATAAGATCAACCCCTTTAGTTGGTTTAACATTTATCTCTCTATTAGTGTTATGTAGATATTCTAGTTTGATAGTGGAATATAGAGTTGGGTAGTTTGGATCCTCCATACAATTCTCAAAATTACACTACTTGGGTGTTTTCTTATTTTTCTATGGCTAGAGTGAAATGTAATGGTTTTTCCTCCAACAATTTTTTGGGTTCTAGGAGATCATTTATCACCTTTTACTCAATATATAAATAATTTATAAGGTGTTGATATCCCATATGTAGTTAATCAAGCATGTTTAATTCATCATGATTCCACTCTAGATCAATGCAGTCATGTTGGATATGGTCCTTCATATAGTTGGGATGTGAATACTCTTCATGATTTGCCTCAAAATCCTATATATCCTATGAAAAATTGAAAAGGCTAAAATCTCATATTTTAGTTCAATTTTTTTCTTCTTAATGGTCTCATGAATTTTTGTAGATATCCAATCCATTTTTCATTCATATATTTCACTCTCACTTCAATATTTTTAATATCATATTCGATTTTGTTCTTAGTCATTTTCTCTAATATTTTCTTTAATGATTATATTCAAATATATTTCATGAAAATAAGGATGAATCTATAAGTATCTTGACATCTTCAGGTTTAAAAATGTATTAAGTACTCCCAAAAGTTATTTAATAATTTTTTCAATCCTTCAATTAGTAGTTTTTGGAGGGTCACTATAATATATTGGATATGGTCCATAAAATATATTTTTATGGTTATTTTTCTTCAGACTCACCTATTCTATCTAGATAATTATGTAACACGCTCTTCTACTATCCATCATGATTCAGTTACTGGTTCCTAAACTTGTTTGTAGTTAGTCTAAATAGAATAATATTTATTTGAATACGTCATGATAAAAATATTAATTATGGTTTATTAAAAAATTAAAAATCAATATATAGTGAAAATATAAAAATATAATTAATATAATGATTGGATACCTAAAAAAATATCCGAATTTGATTTCAAGCTTTTCATGGGGCATGGAAAAATCCAATTTCACACTTTTTTCTTAATACAACAGAGTGGATAACCAGTGCCATCCCACATGAGGATCATTACATTGAATTGACCAACTATTTAACTTAACCTAAAATAATTGTTTTTTCTAGTTTATATTACATATTATAGAACACAGAATTGGAATTTTTCTTTATATTAACATCTTAAATTATTTAAATAACACTAAAAATGAAAATTTAAACTTTTAATAACATGAAATTCTAAAAAAAAATTCCTAAATAATGAAATTGGTCCTGATCTTTGATTTTTGGTTACAAAATTATTATTATTTATTATTTTTAATTTCAGTTTGATAATACATCCATGAAATACAATGATAAATTTATATCCATTTATTAATAAATTTTGAAATATTTAATTCCTTCATTAATCAAAATTGTAGCTTCTCAAATAATCATGTATGATGGAATACCTTGGATGATAGTGTGACATCCTTAGGGACCATCTCTTTTGATGTCGTTTTATCCATTGATTATCCCAAATATAATGTATTAACATATAACCAATTATGAGAGGTAAAATAGATAATTGAAAACAATAGAACTCATTTTAGTTTGATGTATTGTTGGAAATTTTCCATACCCATGCATGCCACTTTTTTCTATCTCAAAAAAAAACTCTATGAAATAATTAAAGAACTTCTTGACCTCCCCCAGACCATGCCTATGGTTAGCCACTAATTAGTGAGATTAATAGATCACTTGGTGGAATGAAAGAAGTGAAAAACAAAATTAATAAAAAATAAATTGAATAGGTGAGAGAGATAGAATAGAATAAAATATAAAATGATAAAATAATAGAAGAAAAGGAAAGATGAAGAAGAAGTATATAAAATAAATAAAAATATTGGGTTGAATGAAAATTAAAAACAATGTATGAATTTATTTCATTAAAAGGAAACTAGATTAATAATATATAAAAATATAGAACTAATGAATAGTAATTAAAAAAATAATGTTAAAAAAATGATAAATAAATATGTAGCACGAACTCAAGGATTATCCATCGGGAATGGTTGTAAACTCTCTTCATATAAATGGATATATATATCCTTTTATATGATGAGATAAGATAATTCTTGGCCTCTCTTAAAATATTAATTTAGTATCTCTCCTTGAGTCACTCTATGTTTAACATGGGAAACACTTCAATATTTTGTGTCTTTGAGATTTCAGTCTTGGAATGGATATTTAGAGTGGATTCAAATTGTTTCTTGGGAATTGCTTCCTGACTTGATGTTCGGGTGTCATTCTAGGGATGTTTAAAATGGTGTAAAGAGTGATTTAATTGGTGATGTTGGTTCATGGACTGTGAGGAAGTAGTGGATCCTCCTATATCAGGACTTCAATGTTGTTCGACGAAGCTTGAAATAATTTAATTAAGAACATTTTGTGGTATAGAAGGAATTTTTTATGGTCTCTAGTGGTGATAGTTATAGGTGAGGTTATGCCCAAGCTTCTCAGGGGAGAATATCATTATCTTTGATGATCATAGTTTTGGAAAATTCAGATAAAAATTGGAACGTAGTAGATGAAGAAGGAGATTGGTATATGAGGTGAGGTCATGTAGGGTCGAAGATGAATGGTGGAGGTTATGTTAAAATGAACATTAAAAATATTTTTCAGCATCTCACATCAAAATGGATGGATGAGGTCATGATGGTTTGTAAAGAATCCTGTGTAGATAATGTGATAACGAAGTTAAATTATGGTTCATAGGATCCCTAATTCTACAATACACCACCGCATTCTGGAAGGGCTTTCCCCTCATGTATCTATGGATTTCTCCACTACAGGTTGGAACTCCTAGGCATAGTCTCAATAATACTTGCATAGGTATTGATCCTTGTGGAAATTCTATGGGTCTGAATCCTTGTGTGTTACGTGCATATCAAGCTAGCTCTCCTCTAGGACTTCGTGATTGGGTTCCCCCTTCTAGGCCTCCCTTTGGTACTTGCGGGCTTTCGATTGGGAGCTTGACTAGTTGGACATATTTTTACGTGAAAATTATATTTAATCGGAAATTAATTAGAAAATTTTATAAACACTTCAAAATCTATTAAGTTATGTTTCAAAACACTTGAAAACCGTCATCTAATATTATTAAAATAAAATTTAAATCATTAAAACCGCAATATTCAAATTATTTAAAAATGTATTCATTTTAAACGATTTGTACACCATGTTTCTATTTCACCAAAATGGATAAAAATAGAATAAATTGGTATTTAAATGAAAAATATTGTTAATTTTTTTTTTAAAAAAACTACATAAATATCCATGAAAATTGTTTTTGTCAACCTTCATATCTGTTGGATAACAATAATGGTGGTGGAAAAAATGTGTGGATTACCTCCAACATAGAGTGGTTTCAAATGTTTTTTATTTTACTTTGACATGGATGGTAATAATAATATATAAAAATAAAATAAATGTAATATATGAAATAAAAATCTATTCAGAAATTTATAATATTATTTACCTTTTTATGGTTCATTTATTAGATATATTTATTTGGTATTCATGTGTATATGCAACCTATTATCTCTATTAATGGTGAAACTCATTTTCAAATCATTAAATTTTATGGAATATTATAAATACTTATATAATTATTCTATATGATATTTATACAATGGTGAAAATTACATAAATTATGGAACTATGATGAATGAAGAATGCCCAAAATTAAAAAACCAAAACAGACATGAAAAAGATGAAATTATCATCATAAATAGTGACTTTAATAATATATTGTTAATAAAAGTGACTTAAAAGACTATTTTAATATAATCTATGGCATGCATATAATATTATTATTATGTTATATATATATATATATTAAATGAGTTATAGAAACGTATGATGTGAAATGGACATGAGGTAAGGGTTTTAGATTTCACATTTACTTCTATGAGACATATAACATATTCAAAACATAGTTTTTTTGTGTGGTGTATATACTCCCCATTTAATATTTTATTTCATTAATCACATTGTCATTGTGTTTTTTATGGTTTATTTGATTTTATTTCTTTTATATGTATTATAATTTAATACTTACCAAAGACCTAATGTAGTGTGTCACAATCTCATAGTTAATTGAAATTGTTTACGTTTAAGATTAAATTTAAGGAATAGTTTGATATATATATATTAAACCTAATATATATTATTTTCATTATTTTCTTATGATATTTTCCTAAAATAGTGTAATTTTTTACTATTTGGTACTTAAAATGACCTTGAAATATTAATAAGAAATTTTTAATTTATTTATCTTATTAGTCAAAATAATTTCCAACCATATCATTTCATTTCTATTTTTTTTAATATTTTTAAATATCTAAAATTTATTTATTGAATATATTTCAACCGATTTAAGACATTTACATAAATTGTATGTAGTATTCCAATCATTTTACGAATGAGTTATTTTTTATCATTAAAATAATATTAAATGTAATATTTGTTATATCATAAAAAAGATGAATAAATGTTCCCATAATCATAAATACCCATTTCATTAATGATTATTTTTCATTTTTACAAGGTTATTTCTTCAAAAAAATCTAGTATTCTCAAAAATTATTGTTTTTAAAATTTATTTTAAATGTCAGAAATATATTTATCTCATTACTTTTTTTAACGATTGTTGGTAAAATTTATATTCATTAAAAACTACCCTCATTTTAACATAATAATAATTATGAATATATCTTAATTATAGAATCAATATGATTTAATCAGCTAGTTTATGATCAGTTTTATTGAGATGTAATGTTTGTTTCTATTGCCCTTTGTATACTAGATTGTTAATGATCTTGATTATTTATTGGAAAAAATATTAACATTTGTATGATAGTTTTACAATATATATATTTATATTGATTATGTTATTTGATATAGTATATTGTTTAACTTTTTTATTTTTGTTCTTCAATGTTAATTTTAATGTTGATTATTTTTCTAATTATATATATGAGGAATTAAATGGACATAGTATGTTATGGGTGGGACCCACTATAGCACCTAAATTCATTGGTATTTATAATGAGAAAAAACTAGATTTGTATTTGGATGAGGATTTTCTAATTTATGTATGGTTTCCATGCTTGAGGCCTTGAATGTATGGTAATGATGTCCAAATTCTATACCCCTTAATGATAAAATTATATATTGATGTTCCAAATGATTATCTGATTAGTTAGAATATTTTGGTAAAGATTAAATATCATGTGATTATTTATAACACATTATTTGATCAATATTTATTCCTAAAATATTATAATCTTGTAATTAATTTAATAACATTTTATTCAACTATTTTTCATTAAATGTTTATTTTCAATTATTTAATTTGGACTTCTTCTATTGTATTCATACCTATATAGCGCCTTAGATCTCACCCATCTATTATGAGTCATTTCTCTAGGATTCTAGGAATGGTCTTAGGATGGTCATATTGGGATATAATAATAGGAATAATAATGATTTCATATAATTGACTATGATGTATTTTATATTTTCAATTTTAATATAAGATTCAAGTATGTATATAGTATAGAAAGACTATTAAACTATTAAATACTTAATTATGTTATTCCTTTTATATTATTAATTTTTTTAATGTGACCACTATCTTTGGGATACTAGGGTCATTTACTTTAAAATGTATCATATGAGGTATAAACACTATAAATTTGTTGTTATTCCATTTACAACTATCAATTGCACTTATATCATTATGAATCTTATGAATATAATCTCTAGAGAATACAAAAAATTAATTTTTGGTTGTTTTTATTTTTGATATTGTTATATATTTGATGTGTAAGGATACTCATGAAGTTTAATGTTAGATTTCCATGAAGGCCTTAAAAATGAGTTTTTTTATTCAAAATTTTGTAATTCTAAATTCTTATATGCTAATGAATCATTCATGGGTTATATAATTAAAAGAGAGGTTACACGAATGGTCCTATCAAGGATATTAGATAATATAAATTGGCATAGACCAAGCATGGACTCTAGGAAACTTAGTTTTATTGGATAGGTGGGATATTATTGACACATATTGGGAATGTTAAAAAGGATATAAATTACACTGACCATCATGACACATAATTATCTCAAGTTAATTTGCACCTATAGATATAAATAGATTTTAATGAATCATAGGGTAATTTTAGTGATTTTATTCTCAAACTATTCTATATTAGAGAAGGGTTTGTGGTCGATTGTGATGAATCAAAGAAAAAGAAATTATATATTCTTATATATAATGACATTATGGTCATGTATTCTTCATCCCAATTGAATTTCCATGAATAAAAATTCCCAACACATAATTTATAGTTGGAATTAGTAATTTTTATTGTAAGATATATGTTTATTATATTTATTTTTAAAGGAGGGATTCAAATATAGGTCATAACATGATTAATTATATATTCACTTACAGACATTTGAACATGTGAAAATAGATATGTATATAAATTATTAATGATTATTTATACTCTATACACTACCATCATGGTAAGGTGAATAAGGTTACATGTACTTGGACTCATAAGGTCCATGATAGTTTTTCCTTTAAAAATGTTAGAAAATATCCAATAATTTTGGATTTATAGAGGATGTGATTAGAAATCAGGATGGGATGGGATAAATACTATCTTGAGTAGATTAATTCTCAACCAACCATTTATTTTCATATTAACAAGGTGTCGAAGGAAGATATTAATCTATAAGAGGATATGTATAATGTTCTTGATATTAATAATATTCGTGAAGGAATTATGAGTTTTTAGAACCAAATATATGTCTCTTCAAAACTATAATTCAAGAAATAGGTGTTTAAAAAATCACACAGATCCCAATTCACAAAAAATTATTAGTGTAAAATGATGAATATAGGTCTGAATGGGACTTTTTATTGGGAAACATGAATTTGGATACTATGAAATATCTATATCCATTGCTGGAAAATCAAAAATGTATTAATGAATGTCATACGTATAAAGTGACGATTCTATCATTATTAATAAAAACAAGGATGTGGGAAATCATCACCCCTAATTTCATCATAGGACTTAATAACACATTACATGAAAGCAATGATATTTTTGATGTAGTTGATCACATTAAGAGGTCAATTAATTTCATTTCACTTATAAAATATTTCTATCATAACCAAAATTATAGTATATATAATAAGGATGTTATATGTTTTCATGGTGTAACACCCTCAATCATATATAATAGAGTCCTAAGGATAAACTCAATATTCTAAATAAATCTTATCAAATCATTTAATATAAATATGAACATGATCATTGCGTATCATCCTCGAATAAATTTTCATTCTAATTGGGAAGTTAAAACTCTATATGATATGATAAGATCTTTCTCAATAGATTTCAAATATATTTTGGATAAAATCCTTCTTCTAGTTGAATTTTAATTTATCAATAGGTTTCTCTCAACCATTTATATGGATCCTTGTGACTTCCAAAACAAAAAAAACTGGTGAAATATGTCAATAAAGGATTTGTTTCATGAATGATATATATAGGGACTTGTGGATGGTAGGTAAATGCTATAAAATGATAGATATATTCAAAAAAACATTAGGAAAGGATAAACTGGAAAGAAAGTATTTCTGATAAACATCAATAGAATTTATAGATTACCAATATAGAGGAGTCATATTTTGGAAAAACAATTTTTAAAAACAATTCTATATTTATATACATTAGAAAAAAGATCCCTAAATATAATAGTAGATATGATATTCTGGTTTATGATGGGATGTTAGATTATAAATTGGATCCTCCACTATTCCTCCCCCATTTTCATGATGTTATTTGTGTATCATATAATTAAATGTACATACATAATAACCACTTTTATTAAAATCATATATTGTAATATTTGATTATTATATTTTTTATTATGAATAGCGGATAGTGATCGAAAACGGAAATGTTAATGTACCGCTAAAAAAGTCCACTAATCTGGTCCATGTATAGTGGTGAAACCATATATTTTAATCTACTATATGGGAATCCAAAAAAGAAATTATGTTGATTTATCATCATTTATTTTCATTCATGTAACGATATTATTTATGTGAAATTATTATAAGTTGTTATAATTTAACAATTCAAAATTATATAATCTATTCCACTTTAATAAAAAAATTTATGATGGATATGTTATGATGAATATGTAACAATGTATATGTGTGTAATGAATTGATAAAAATATAAATGAATTGAAATTAAACTATTTTTTAATATAAATTGATAAAATAAAATTAATAATTTTTTTTATTTCATTCTAGATTGCTTGGATAAATTATATGGAATGAAAATCTTGAAATTATTGGAAAATTAGACATGTTTTTACAATTATTATAATATTAAATATTTATTATTGAAAATATATTTTAAATAATTTTTTATTTTAAGGTTATTAATATTCAATGTTATCATACGTATAAGAATCCATGATCACTGATATATTGAATATAATATTGATAAAAATGAGGATAAATACATTTGATGGTAAAAACTGATATTTTTAGAAAATATTATTATACAAAAAAGTGTTCTTAAGTTCATAAATAAAAAGTTTAACTATTGATAGATGATTTTAATAATACATATATATGATGTTCTCAATAAAAAAATTAACACAAATCTAATGGTAGTTCCAAGGCTTGTAATTGGAATGAAATAATTTTTCCTTCAAAGTAATTTTAAAAAAATGTATTGTACATATTTTATGAAGATATCTGAATTAATTTATACCATCTCTAGGAATTTAATATTTAAAAAATATTTTATATTTTTGATATATTATAATAAATATTATGTAATATATTTTACATAATTTTTAATAGTAACAAATAGTTACAATGCTATTTTTTTGAACCGTTATATGGGACAAAAGGGGTAATGATATGTGGGTTTAAAGTAAATGATAAGGATTATATTTACACAAAAACATGTCCAAATTTTAATGGATGAGTGTATTTCAACCTTAACTAATCCTATATCCAATTATATGTCCATTTTTCAACATGCCTAGGAAAACGTCTCTACATTATTTTGAAAATATTATTATTTACATGGGTACCACTCCCCTCACTTATGTAAGGGGATCTAATCACCTCACTTCTTCATACATATTAAAAAATATATCTGAGACAAACCACTAAAAAACTACATCCCAAATTTCTTCCCCATATCATAGTGGTCCTTTAATCATTGTAAGACTATCCTATAATGTCTTAATTTTTAAGATAATAGGGAATATATTGATATGTATTAATCTATTAAATGGTGTTATTTCATTTTTATTTCTTCTCCCATATCCTCTATATATTATTTTTTAATATAAATATATTTACAATAGAATACTTAAAATACTAAATGCATTTTTTTTTATTTTTCAAAACATTTTATATCACATTTCCATCAAATAAAAAAAAAGTGTCCTTGATACCTGGATATAATCCACCATTAAATTATGTCACATGATTAAATATTTATTACCACATTACATAGATAGTAATTATTATTTATATACTGAATACATATATTTACATATATGTCTGTTTGTTATTTATGATATAATTACGATTTTTAAATGATATATTAATATTTACAATCTATTCTTTTCATCCATAGAAAAATGATAAACTCATGAATGAAAAATGACTAAAGTAATGAACCGGGCATGATGAAATATGGCTCTAGGTCCAATAACAAAGATGTGTTCAATAAAAATTGTATATAAAAGAAAACATTTAGTGCTAAATATGTTTACTTTTTTAGTGAATCATTAATAAATTAATAATTAAAAATTATGAATGAATCATATATGTTATGAAAAGAATTAATATGGTTCATTATATATGTATGATTAATCTAAATTTACTACACCTTCGGTTAAATTTAGTAATAATAGATTTGGGACATGAGTAATGTGTTCATATAACAATCTCATTTTATTAGTATATTTTGTTTCAATTTCCATTGTTGTAATTTTTCATTTCTTTCCCCATATAATTCATTTATTTTAATGTTTTATAGTCAGTTTTTGGGATTTAATTTATTATTTAATTTTTTCCCCACTATTTGTCAAAAAATATGAAAGAGTTATTTCATAAAAATATGTCCATATTTCTCTTTTTTCCATAATTTTATTCTATCATATACATGCCCCTCAAAAAATTATCCATAAATTTAAATATAAAAATAAATATTTTATAATTTTTTTAATCCATAGACTATCATTAAAATATATTTTTTAACACTTCTTTTAATAATAAAAAAATTGTCTACATTCCGTATGTAATGAGTTTTATGGTCTATGGTACAATATTAAAATATAAGTATGATTTGGGAAATTTGTATATGTATGGGAATGACTCACCAATAAAGACGTGTCTACTCAGAAGATGAATCATTGTGAGACGTGACTCATCATTGGGAATGTCTCTGGAAGAATATATATATATATATATATATATATATATAATGGAATCACATACTATCAGCTATGAGTCAGAAATAAAATGGATATTTTTCAATGTATTGGAAAAACCTACTGCTAGAGGTTGACTCACCATTGAATGAATAATTTTGAAATGTTGGTGAAAACACCTACCATCAAAGACGAGTCACCGCCATGATGCAAATCTAGAGATGCTAAAACATGTATTACTACCATAACTATGTTCCCATTGATTATTACCAACTACATAAATATAAATTTAAAATTTTTTGGGAATAACCTAAAACTGAGAAGACTCATCATTGGTCGAACACATTGTTAGCCCAATTCTCTACATTAATTTTCTCACTGCTCAAAAGTGTCATCATCACTATAATTATTTATTTTGAATTAACTATTTTCAATGGATATATTAATGAATATTATTCGTGACTTATTTTAATGTTTTATCATAATTTTTTTAAAAATAAACATCAAAGTATGTGTTAGTAGTCCAATTTGAGGAGAAAGGGGTCTGGAGGATTCTCCTTGTAGTTTTCTATTAAAATAAGTATCAGAATCCCTCATGCACATGTGATAACCATGGACCCCAATATATAGATTCATAGACTAGAGATATATAATTATATATATATATATATATAACATGATGTGGATGGAAACTTTTGAATATATCTAAAGAGTAATGTATCCTAAGAGTCTACAGGCTGCATCTTGTCCACACAAAACTATAGAACATTGAAACTCATATATCATTCAGATCCTTTCACAGAGCTAGAAAAAAATAGTTTATATGACAGTCTATTCCATACTAATTTAAAAAAAAACATGACTTGAGCCCTTATTCATGGTACACACACGGAGACACAATATTCAAGTCATATAATACCGATAAACAATATCATCTTTACATGTTATATTTTCTCTCAATACTTATTTTCTTTAAATTATGACCACTGTGTGTTTGTATTTTTTTAAACATAGAAACTATATCCCAATATTTTACTGTCAGATACTTTATACTTATCCACTCTCTTTACACCTATTTTCTCAGATGTTTTAGAATATGACCTTGTGTGGTCAATATTGAGTTTTCCCTTTTTTTGTAGAAGGGATCCAGGTGTCGCCTGGATAGATATTTTTTGTATACCTTATTTAGGATGTGGATGATGGATTATTTTATATAATATTATTGGTTGTTAGTGATTTCCATGTTAATTGGAATAGGTCTCATCTTGATAATGAAACTCTTGTTTTTTTATTATGTTGTGTTCTTTGTTCAATTTTATTTTATTTCAATTATTTAAAATGAATGTATTTTAATCTGAAACAGAAACAACTACCTTTATTTTTTAATTAATTTCTATATAAGGTATTTATTATGTATTTTTATTTCAATAGTTAAATTAGTTTTCATATTTATTTTATATGATACATAACTCACCTTTTAAAAATATTTTAAATGTTTAGAACATATATAGATTGGATATTTTTATTAATTATTATGTTTTAATTAGAATTAGGATTTTATATAAACATGTTTTTGAAAAAACAATAATTGTATACTCAATTAACTCCCATATTGAGATAGTTACCATGACCAAAATTTGTTATCAAAGGATTTTCAAAATATTTTCAAATGTGGTTTTATTTACATTCTAAATATCATAGTCTTTATCATTTAAAATTATAATTATTTAATTACAAAATTGATAAGGTGTTTTTTATATTAATAGAACATCTTTCAGTAGTAGTAATAATTATTTTATGTGGAAAAGAAATATGAAATTTCAAATAGAAATATATTTTTTTAGAAATTTGTTAAATTATATAGGATATATATGAACTCTATTAGACACATAGAAAATACTATGATTATTCTATAAAAATTATTTATAATAAAAATTGTGAATATATGAATTCAAATTAATGTTCATAAATAGATTAATAATTCAATATGATATATTACAGTAATAATACTTTTGAAATTAGAGAAACATTATCGTTTTCAGAAGAATGAACTTCTAATGTTAATGAAATGATATTGAACATTTATATAATTAAATATGACACTTTAAAAATTAAATATGTTGAATTTATTTCTAATATTTATTGCTAATTTAATGATATATTAAATACATTCATCTCCCTGTGGGATCTAGTGTCATGTAAAGATCAAATTATGTAACAAAAGAGATGTTTTCTAAAGATATGGTGAGGGACTTATGTTTCAAGAAGTTAATCATGTGACATAATTAACAAACATGTTAAGGAATTTTTTATGAATTTAATGATGTGTGAGGAATATCTTATATTCAATATTTAGAAGAATGAAAAATATAATATAAAATTAGAATCATTAAAGAGTAATTCATCCAATAGAAAAATAAAATGAAAAGATAAAATATGAAATCTCTAGTGATAATGAATCAATAACAAATAATTATGGGGGATTTTACCATATATACAGATGGATTAAGAAATTATATAAGACGAAGATATTATTCAGGATGAAAAACTAAAAACAAAATTATGATAGAATAAGAACGTGAAAAAAAGTTTGGAAAAGAGATTACAACTCAAATGAAATAACAAGTAATTAGTGTAAAAGAAAATTATTTTTTAATGCTAACTCCAATATGTTGAAGTAAAATAAGTAGTATACGGATAATGATAGAATGTATAATAAATCATTTAAAGACACAAGGATAAAATCTAAGGATAGATCTAGTGACTCTGAATCAACTCAAAAATTTAATAATGATAGTGAAATTATGTATTTCATGATAATTTTTTTTCAGAGGTACATGCTATATATATCCAATAATTAATTTAGATCACTCTAAAAATTAAAATGATGATGAAATGTCAAAAGAGTAAATTTTTGGTTGATGCAATATACATGATGATAATTTTAATGAACTGAAATACAAATACATAGTTATGAAGAAAAAACATGTTTTATCATCTACTACTAAAACAATATCACTATAGAAAATAAGAACAATGATCAATAATTGAAGAAATTTTTTGAAAAAATGTCAAATTAGAAAATAATGTAATTCCTATAAATATTTAAAAATATAAGAGAATAACATACTAAAATTATAGGTAAATAATTATCATAAATACATAACTGGTCTAGTTTACCAACCAGGGAACATTAGAGATTTTAATAGCATTTTTTTCCCAAGTCTAATAGAGGTAATCATGTTTCTAGTTTTTATTTGGATAGACATAATAATTTTTTTATTTAATACATTTTACAAATTCTAATAATAAACCTATCAATTAAATAGATGTTCTTATGTCTCTAATTACTAACATTTTTTCACCAAAGAAAATATGGGTACAAAAATACTTTTCAGTATTAATATTATTTTTTTGGAAAGCAACACGAAGATAACATATAGAAATCATTGATACTTGGATAAAAATTTATTCAGTACTATGATAGGATAAAACTCAATCATTATGATCATGATTATTATTAGTGTTGGTTATGATAGTATTGGTGATAATTCTAATAGAAAGATTATTGGCCCTAGAAAAACTACTAACATCAAATTAGTCTTAATTTTAAAGTACTTTTTTTGATGGATTAAATTATTATATAATTAGTATCTAACAATTATTTGATGATGGATTTTGTGTGATGTTTTAAATAAATTCTTATGATGTTTTTAATTATAAATTTTATTTACTATTTACTAATTTGAAAATTGAGATTGTTTATGTCATTGATGATTATTCTATTATTTACCAATTTTTTTCTTAAGTGACTTTTAGAGAGTACATTGTCTTTGGGATATGATATTTGGACACTACAACATTACCTTTATTTGAAATCTCACTATGAATAGGATAGTTAGTGATCTAAAGAAACCTCAAATCCCAAATGTCAAAATTTAATAACCTCTATCAAAAAGGGAAACGCCATGAAATTTCATGTAAATTTAAGAAAGAAATTTCAACTTCTCATCTTCTTGAGTTGGTTAACATAGAATTTTTTAGACCATCTGGAGTTTTTATTCTATATTTGAAACACTAGGTATATATAATTGTAGATGACATTTCTAGAAATAATTTACTATTCTTTTTAGCTGACAAATTTAAATATTCTTCTTATTTTTCCTAGGATGGTAACTCTAAGGAGAATCTAATTGGACATATAATTAAGAACCTAATACAGCACCATGAATTTGTGTTTGAAAATTGTGATTTTGAATTATATTTCTCCAAAAATTTCAATAGTCATATCTTTACCACTCCAAGGACCTCTGAGAAAAATTATGGTGTTGAAAGAAAATATAGATAAATTAAATAGATAGCTTATATAATTCTTATTGAACGCAACATACCTATAAAATTTTAGGTAGATGCTATGAGGGAAACTTGTTATTTAATGAACTGGGTATTAATTAGACCAAACATTATAAAACCCCTATTAAACATTTGAGTAATAGAAAGACTATAGATAATTAATTTATAGTTTTTAGTTGCAAATAAATTATTCTTAACACTAAGGATACTCTTATTACGTTTCACTCTAAATGCGATGAATTAATTTTCCTTGGTAACATAACCTCTAGAAAATACTATAGAGTTTTTGATAAAAAAATCCATGAGTATTGGACATTCTATTAATATAACATTTAATAATACAGATCCTCATGAGGGTAATACTTCTTTTGAAATCCTTGATGCTGACTTATCCAATTTGAGTTAAAATTTCAAACCATATGATTCTATAGTAAAACATGTAGAAAAATAATCTAATTCAGAGGAAATTTTAGACCTCTAACTATATAGAACTCTAAGGTGACAATAATTATTTTTCTAGAGATGTTGGGATCATTAAATACCATCCTTTAGATGTTTTTGTTATAGATGTACATAGAGGAAAAAACTATATATTAATTGAAAAGGCATGGTGAATATTAAGAAATATTGTCTAAACTATTACATAAGTACACAATTGATGAAATCGTTATCGATTTCTAGGTAATGGATATCCATGAAAAACATAATAAATTTGAAAGAAAAGTTTTTTTGGAACATGATAATATATCCAAATATGCATGGAAAATACGGACCAAAAGGTTTTTTATAAAAACAAATTGATGAATCTGTAACAATAGAAAGGAATAAGGATTGACTAGTTGTAAAATATTATATTCAAGAAGAGGGTATATTGTATGAAGATAAAATTTTACCTTTATCTAGAAATAAATCCACTAGATTACTGATTAAAAATATACCACATCAAGATTAGAAATTATATCACATGGATATCAAAATGGAATTATTAAAGGGTTATTTAATTGATTTGGTTTTTTTGAAAAAATGGTTGGATTTCGAACCCCTCATATTCCAAATCATATTTTCATGTTAACAAAAGATATATATGGTTCAAAACATTCTCCTATAGATTGAATTTATAGGATCAATTATTTTATTATATCAAATGGATTTTTAAATTGATTATAATATCCTACGATATTTTGAAAATTAATATCAAATTATGTAATAGTTGTTTAAATTTATGAAGATGATATACTTTTTGGATCTTATGAAAATTATTTATGTCATATTTTTTTATAAATGATGAAAAATCAATTTGAAACGTGTTTAGTTGGCAAACATAAATAATATTTTGGGTATTTTATTTTTCGAAATAAATAAGGATTTATTATAAATCAATGTAAAGATAATAAATACATTTCAAAATGTTTTAATTTAAATAGATCTAAGAGCCGTAATACTATTATTAGTACCACTTATAAATTGGATATTGATGATGATAGAATATTAGTGGATGAAACCAGCTACAGTGGTATGATTGGATTTCTTCTCTACTTAATAGTTAACTAACTAAACATTATGTTTATTCCATGTATATGTTCTTATTTTAATTTAAACATTAAGGAGTTACAAATAGTTATTGCAAAAAGTATTTTATATATGTTATGTATGAAACCAATTTTTTATTTTCTAACCAATAAGACAATAATTTGATCTATTTAGTTATTTTGATACAGATTTAAGAGGTTACAAGTAATATAGAAAATAATCCTCTGGAACATGTCACCTTTTGTGAATGTCACTAGTATCAGGGTGTTCTATGAAAAAAAATTGTAAAACACTTTAAAATTCTAAAGATGAATAAATTTATCTAGTTAGATTCTATGAAAAATGTATGGGGATATAACAAAAACTAGAAGACTATATAAATAAATTCTTGCATGTGCCTAAAATTAGTGACAATACAAGTGCTATAAAATTTCCTAATAACCATATTTCCCACTCTAGAATTATTTTTTTAAGAAATCAGTTTATTGATGTATTTTTCAAAAAGATGATATTAATCTTGTATACTTTGGTACTAAATATCAACATGATGATATATTCACAAAATCATTTAATTCTAGGAGAATGGCCTACATTAAACATGAATTAAGATAGATTAAATTTAATTAAGATTAATTTTATAGAACTCACAATTTCATTTAACCCACAATTGATTTTACCCACCATTGGTGTTTACCCACTGTCGAGTGTACCAACACAAAGAGTTTTCCTTGAATTTTTAACCTAATGAGGTGTTTTATCCACATTTTATTTTTACCCACCGTTTAGTTTTACCCACCATTATAACTACCCACCATTAGAATTATTCACTATTTTAATTACTCACTATTATAATTACTCACCATTGTAGTTAATCACCATGGAAAAAACTTTTACTTTGTAGATTTTTTTCAATTTGTTTTTAAGTCGACATTTATATTTTTTAATTTATTTTTACATATTATTTATTTATTTAAATATTAGTTGATTAAATTTTTATTTTATTAATAAATTTTAAAATTCATACATTTTTAAATGATATAATATTAGATAGATATCTAATTTCAATGCTTCACTCCCTCAATCCATTCTCTTGGGACTTATACCGACCCTTTCTCTCCCACCCATAAACCCTCCATTTACTACAGCAAAATCAATGAAGATGTTAATTATGGTTATTGTGAATATGTAGTCCTTTTATTCTTTATATGGATAAATTCCTTCAAATAATTCTAAAGGTGAATCGAACTATCTGGTTTCTATTAAGTTGGGGAACCATGAGATTATTATGTGTATAGTTGTTCTTGAAAAAGAAGTACATTATGAGTGATCACTATTTATAAAGTCAATGTCATGTAGAGTTCTTCATAACGATGGATGGGTATAATGGTTTTACTCTAACCATAGGCACTTCAATCCATGGTTGGTACACCAATTTTGTTAGTTCATTGACATGAATTTTGAGGAAAATGAATATTCGGTAAGAAGAAGGATAGATTGTTGAAAAGGTGCATTTTATTCTAAAAAGTGGGATAGATTTTTGATTTTTTTTCCATGAAGGAGTTTTAAATTATTATTATGGAGCTATTATTGTTAATAGTGACATTTTTTATAATGATTCCTTGGATTATTAGTGATGGGATAGTTAGAAGATATGTTTTCACTACACTAGAAGATGAATTATAATATCTTTTTATATATATTCAGTATATTATTTTTCTATGGAAAGATGAATTTAATATAATATGTTATCAAGATTTTTAACTTTTTATCTTATTAAAATAGGATAAAATACAAACCTACATATATATCTGAAGACTCACACGAATTTGATGTAAAATATGTACTCACGATTGAACTCCCTTATATATCCAAGGTGTATTTCTTCCATGGTTATGGCCAATGGACTAGATAATGAATTCAAATAACCAATTGATAAATTTGAAAAAAAAATCATTTCAAGGGTCATTTAAAACACTTGTTAAGATGAATTGGAATCCTTGGGAGATGAAATGGGTGGATATTAGGGAGATTCTATGTGATGATGTCAATATATTTTACCATATTTCATGACCAAAGGATATTGTTGACCCTATATTATAACAATATGAGGTTGTTTAATATTCTAATGGGGAGGTTATGACCATTTGTGATGGGAGACATAGATTCTCACTGGATAAAGGTAGTGATCATTATTTCCCTCAATGCTTTACAAAAATATCCTTTGTTGTTCCTAGTCCACCTTGGTCTCTCCCTATAAAATAGATACTCATAAAAGAAGGATGTGAGGAAGAAGAAATACAATTATCTAGTAATGATCCATTCAATAGTCCTTAAAATTTACATGATAAAATATAAATGTTTAAAATGGGGAGGAGGATGGAAAAAGTATGTTGAGGAGGTGAAAAACATGAGAAAGATGGAGTGCATGAAAATTGAGATAGAAATAAATATTTATGAGATAATAGTAATGGTTCTTATAGGCATGGTGGACACATTAGCGCTGATGATACTGAAATGCATCATGAAGATATCATTTCAATAAATTGTGATTATTATAGTTCTGATGATTTGAATAGACCAGTTAGAGATGTGATAAAACATTTAGAGAAGGGAAGGAAGAATTATTTTAGAGGGAGGATTCCCCTTGTATGGACACTCTCCCAATTTATCCTATTATTTGTGAAGCCCAAATTATTCTTTTAGCAAATTTGTAGAAAATTACAAAACTGTTATTTTCTATGAAAGTGTAGGTTGAGCCATCTACCATTGGGAAAGAAATTATTGTGTAGATATCTAATGTGAATATAAGTGTTATAGATTTTGTGGATGTGACTATAGTTTCTAGTTCAAAATGATTCAAGTCTCTTAGTATGTATTCTATAAAATTGATGAAACTGATGGTTGAGAAATGATATAATTTTCATGGGTATGTTAGACTTGGTTTGGACTACTCATATAAAGATGAGAATGGGTGTCCACAAAAAAATAGTGTACCATGTCCTCCAAATAAATGAAATCCAAAGTGATCCTTAATAGAAAAATTTGATGTTGTTGGTTAGTTAGAAGGACTTTCATCTAGTGTGTCTACAATTTCTAAGCCTGATACACCATTACCTACCCCTGATATTCCTTCAGTTATAATTGATGTTGTCAGTAGAGGTGACTTAGAATATTTTAGAGAACATATTCACTCTAATTTTAGTTTTCGGTTGAAATCAAAAACACTTTTGGTCACCAATATCAGTAATAAGAATTTATGAAAATTTATAGGGATTTTGATTCAGAAAATTCAGCCCATTATGATTCTCTATATTTGGGAAGAGGAAATAGAGATTTCAATATTATTCAATGACATGGATGTTCTGATATCTACTATTTATATGGAATTTATCACAATTTTCCATTCGATTAGTTATTTTTGGGGTTTCATGTGTTGTACCTTCCTTTCCTCTAAATTGTTTAAGCAAATTAGAGAATAATTGTGATCATTTTCAAATGATGGTTATGGAGTTTATTAATGATGTGAAATCTTATATAGAGACATAAAATTTTATATAAAATTTTTTATTTTTCAAATTTACTCTAATAATGAGTTATATTTTCATTTGATGTTACTGAAAGAAAATATGAGAAGGCCTCTAGTGACAGCAGAATTTAAAGTGAATGTTAATAAGTTGCTGGTGATAAATCCATTGGTAAACCTGTTTATGTAAGATAAAATAAATTTCTTTATTGCTTTAGATAGGGGTGGAAGTTATATTATATATTACGTAAATATAATCAAACACTTTTTGTATATTTCTGGACCAACAGTGGTGCTTTAGGATTCTATACAAGTTACTTATCATCTAACACATCCATCCTCTAGTCTAGAGCTCTTTAGAGTTGATGTAACTATAGATACACCGTATCCATTTCCTACTCACATATATCCATTTAATTTATCTCCTAGAGAACCATTCTAACATCTTATGAATATCATTATTTGAGGTCCACCTTTTCCAAATGATTTTTTATATCCATTCTCATCGTTACATCAAGCTATGTTGTTGATACTTCAACGTTAGAAAAAGGGATGGCCAAAGAACCTTTTATTCTATCCACACAGCCTATGAAGTGTTGACATTATTCTATTTTACTTTAATTGGTATTACTGTCATACTATTTGATTGATGTTTTTGGTTTTACTTTCTAAGAATTTTAATGGGAATTCTCTTATTCATATTCTATTATCTTGTATTTCATTTTTAGTTTTTAATTATTTGATAATCAAAAAGGGGGATAAGGATATATGAAATTTATTAAATTTATTTATTTTATATAGTTTCATTCATTTGATATCATTTCTTTGATACCATTCTTATATTTCTTATGATTCCATATATAATTAATTAAATTCTTTATTTTTACTATAAAATTTCTTTTGATAACCTATGTCTATAATTTACCTATGATGTCATGGATTACCAAATTCCTGGATTTTTTTATTATAAACATTTGGGAGATTGTAAAAACACTATTTTACTAATAAAAATATGTTAATAATGTTATTAATGAGATTTATTGTTAGGTTAGTATTTTAAAATATTATAATGATTTGAAAATTTTGACTAATTATGGGGATGGCACACCATTGAAGATGAGTCATTTTTCTATGGATGACTCTCCATTATTCTTGACTTTCCATTGAGAATGCCACCAAAACATAAATTTTGAAATGTATTGGAAACACAAACATTCAGCATTGAGTTACCATCAAAACATAATTCTGGAAAAGTATGGGAATGACCTACTATTAGAGGATGAATAACCATTGAACAAATAAGTATGAAAATGTTTAAAAAACCCATACCATTAGAGCTGAGTCACCACCAAGATGAATATTTTTCTTTGTGTCAAAAAGATATAACTCTAGATCTAAGTCAATGGTGAGGATGACCTATCACCCAAATTAATATTTGGAAATTGGTAGTAATGTACTTCCATAGAGATGACTCAAAAGTAGTCCAAGTTACCACCATAATTGTCTCACCATTCAAAAGTGTGACTGTCAGTTTTTTTGAATTTACTATTTATATTTTCTTTGTTACAAAATTTAATGTTGGGTCTTATTTTCACTATTTTCCTTAATTGTTTTGTAGATATACAGTAATTAATGAGCCAATCCTCCAATCTAAGTAGTTGAGGATCCAAATGACTATTTATTTATGATTTTCATAAATGAATAATCATTCCCCATCGTGTTGTATTAATAATCAAGGACCCTGAAATATATAGATATAGATAAGAGTATGAGATACATACATGGACATGTTAGGTGAGAGGAAACATATTGCAAGAACCTAAATAGTGTCACTTTCTTATATCTTACACGATACATCTTTTCGAATAACAAAAATTCAAGGTTGAAGCTCATAAATCATTCATATACTTCTCCAAATTCAAAAGAAAATATTTCAGGACACTCAATTCAATAATGATTTTCTAAAACATGACTCAAGTTAATGCTCAAGCTATATACAAGGAATCAAATGAGTCAGATCATATTAGACCAAGAAACATTATATTATTTACATATGTAATTTTCTATTATAGTTTATTTTCATTAAATTACAAATAGTTTTTCGTTTAATATGAATTTCGAGCATACACATTGTCTCTTGATAATTAACAAGAAGATAATGGATAACTTCCGAACTCTCTTGGTGTTTATACTCCTAGATATTATAGAAGAGGTCGATGCATGGATTTTATTTTACCCATGGATTTTGTAGTATATGTTCTTTTCTAGACCAGAAAAACAGTTTTATAATGTTTTCCTGATTTAAGTTATGTTTTAGGGATTATTTTATATAATCTAGTTATCTTCAGCCATTTTTTATATGTATACAATTATGTTTCTATTTAAAACCTCACGTAATTTTTTTATTACTATATGTGTTTTTTATTTTTATTCTTTAAAATGAATATATTTTAGACTATATAAACCACTACATTGATAGTTAATCTCAATTATTGATTATAAAATTTTTGATTAATTATTTTTCTTTAAAAAGATAATTTAGTTTTCATAATTTTTTTAACTGAGACATAATAAAAATATGTGAAATCTTTTAAAATAGAAGAACATATATCGATATGTTATTTTTATTAATTGGGCTATTTTCATAAAATTGTGGGATTTTAATTAAAACATTTATTGATAGAAATTTTGGTTTGGTACTCAATTCACCTGCCTCTTGAGATACTCACTCAGATAAAAATTTATCAAAACGAATCCTTTCAAAATGATTTCTATATAACTCCATTTTTATATTCTTTATAAAATTTTGAAAAAATGTTTCTCTTAAACATATATGTTATGAATGAATTTTCCCACAAATATTTAAATTATTCATCAAGTAAATTACATTACATGTTTCAATGGTTTATTAAAGTAAATTATATTTCCATTAGTCTAGGAATAATCTTAATGTCATAATTAGAAAAGAAATATTTATTTTTTGTTTCTAATGAATATTTCAAATGAATTTTTAAATATATTTTTCATTTTTTATATCAGTTTTTATTGATGGATGTGCTTTATCACTACTCAACCCACAGGGGCCCACATAGCCAGTGGAATGACAAGACACAACTAACCCAATCCCACCTCTATAATATACTGGTTTGAGACAATGCCGATATAAAAAACATATATGTGTGGAATTTTCCAAATGTACATATACACATAAATGCAACCATCTCTATTCAGATGTGAAGAGGAATAATAATAAAAGAAAGTTACATATGAATTGAAGTTCATTCATGTAATAAACTCTTGGAAATAAAAAGAATACGATACTGTAATACGAAATGTAAAGGTTATAAATACATGCCCAAACATAAAATATCACACAATATGAAAATAACATGAAAATCAAATAACGAGATAGATCAACTTCAACTATCTAAGAATAACCACAGATAATGGTCAATGAACCTAAATATCCCTATGATCATCTAAAATCTCCACCTACATGTCCATATTCTACATAAGATGCAACCTATGTGGGAATATCACATGATGGGGTGATTATATACATAACAAGTAGGATGCCCCAAAAAATAAATGGAGAGTGATATAAGACATGATAGAAATAGTCATATCATCTCAATAAATAATGTAAATCAATATATGTGTCAAAAAATCATAACAAAAGTAAACATTTTATTCTCTAAAAGATTAAAAAATAAGAGGGAAATTTCATCTCTCCCTTCCCATCCCTTCTAAGATCAATGAATCTACCTACAACTCTAGAATTGGATTATTTGTCATACCCATCATTCCATGATTTTGTACTAATAAGTAACCTATTGGAGGACCCAAATCCTCAACACTATACCTCATAGTTGATGGGAAACAATTTCCATCTAGAGGACCTATATCTCTCAATGATAAGGGTTTCCGCCCAGTAAATAGAGGACCCATAGCCTAATGTTACTGGATTGTACTGTCTTTTTCATTATAAGATATATGGAGGACCAACACCATAATATTAATGGGGGTACCATTCCCATGGATAGAGGACCCATGCCATGGTATATCAAGGGGGGTACTAAATCCATTTTTACCAAATGTATCAAGGACCTACACCTCGGTATAATAGGGTTGTACCGTCTATGTGGATAGAGATCCCACAACATATTTTGATATGGGGTAGCCTCTCTATCCATACAACAAGTATGGAGGATCATACCCTCTTCCAATAGGGGTACCCTATCCATAGATAGTGAAACCACAAGTTGTTATGTGAAGGGGTACAACCTTTATCTATACAAGAAGTATGGAGGGCCCAAACCATGGTATGATAGAAGGGTACACTCTATGAATAGAGGACCCATGCCCTTGTCTATTTGGGGTACCATCATTATTTCTATAGGAACTATAGGGGAACCACACCATAGTATGACATGGGAGTACTATCTCTATGGATAGAGGTCCCACACCATTTTTTATCATGGGGTATCATCTTTATCTATATGTGATGTAGGGATCACCCAGTACCTTGTACTATATGTAATAGCATCTTCAGGGAAAGAGGACTCATGACTTGTTCTTTTTGGGTGTAATGTCTCTATCTTTTGTATTTGATGGTCATGTATTATAAATATCATTTTAAGATCCTCCTAAAAAATATATATTCTCAAAATATAATGATCATAACTCAAAATACACTACGATGACCACCATCAAATTCTACATGAAAAAACACTATGTATACCCTAATTCCGGGCCAAAATTGGAGTCCCAACATTGGATATATAAGGGGTATAAGAATCATAATGTATTACATGGAATATTAGGGAGCCACATGTTGTGTTTTCTATATCTAATTATTAATCATTACCTCACTATCTCACAGATTACATGCCTTCCAGTAATACACGAAGTGTCTCAACAAAATGCTTGATGAACCCATGATGATCGTCATCTTTCCAAAGTGTAAAAATGTAATTTCACTAATATGACTTTTCAAACAACCTCAGTTGAGAAAACAGATCAAAATGTTTTTCTCTTCATTAAGTAAAACTGAGGATATGTAATTAACATTAAAAAATCAAAATCATTGTGATTAAGTCACATTTCACCATTTAACCACCAAATTGTGGTTTAGGTGCCCATGAAACAAACTCAAATTAAATACATGATTTTGTTCTTAAAACAACTGCCTCAATTTCAGGTTCACAAATCCTTAGTCGGTTCATCATTAAAATATTATATGCATGAGTTATGATAGATTTACGATCATTAAATATTTATTATTATTATTATTATTATTATTATATTGATTGTTTAATGGACTAGAGACCTATGTCAAAAAAATAAATTTATTACTGGTCTTGAAAAAAACATCTCACTGATAGGACCACAGTGCCATTTATTTTTAGTCAATTTGATTCCCCAACAAAATAATAAATCTAAGTCAATTTTTGAAAACCTTAATAATAAATAGTTTTTTATATTTTTATGATTAAAATGAAAATAAAATATTATAGAAATCTAGGGGCATTATGTATCCATAAAGGGTTTCCACCCCCTCGTTCATACCCCATGATTTCAGTTTTCTATAATCATTTAATATAATTATTATTGTTGATAATAATTCAAATAACATAGAATTTTTATAAAGTGATTATTATTTAAAATAATATTAACTTCACATATCGAGTCGAGTGAACATTTTTCTATTCACCTTTCATTGTACATCATAATCATCATATTCAGGTCGACTATCCTCTAGTAGGAGGCCTCATGCATCTCCGCCCCTCATAACTGATAATGCCACACTACACATCATCACCACATGCCATATAAGAAAACTGAGATCACCAATCCCATCCATTACCACATCCTGTCATGAACCTCTACTAGTGATACCAATCTAATTAATTCACAAAACACCAACCCTCTCATTTATCAATCCATACAAAAGGTTTAGATCCATATGTCATTTGTGATACCAAAATGATTATGTGGTTTGGATTTCCCTCGAACCCACCCTGGAAAGCATAAATTGTGACCACATGGTCAAATTCTAATGAAGAATAAGAAGAATGGGGAAAATTACATATATCAAAGGAATTGATCATTTCTATCCCTTTTTTTCTTGGGACATAATTTCATATTAAAGAATTTTGGTTGAAAAAATTAAAAAATAAAATAAATAGATTGAATAAATAATTTATTTTAATACACAGTGTCATGAAAAGTTTCATTTAATAGTAATCCAAAAAAAACATATTTGATCAGAATCAATATTTTATTCATAAGGGTGGAAACCAAAAACAATGGGAACTAACTTGATTATGGATCAATCATTTGGGAACAGTTCATACACTAATAGGAATATGTTCTGATACATTTGTTTCTTGTCAATACACCTCGATCTGATCACAATTCACTGTATGATCTCAATTCGTTAACAAAGGATGATGAATGCTCATCTAAACAATATCAAGGTTTTGCGGCTAAACCTATATAGTTTCCATAACATTATATTCAAAGAGGGAAAATGTTTAAGAAATTAAATGAAACAATTACATAGAAAAATATTTATTTACATATTTCACCCACTGTGGAACTCAATATAGTCACCCAATGATGACCACGGTCTTATCATTCCTAGGTTACAACTCACATTCCATGCTCTATAGTTCTCCCATATATCCCGTTCAAGAATTGTTCATTATTATATACTATTTTCATGAAAAATATTCACACACAATAAAAATATATTCAATATTTTTTTAAAAATAATTCCAATGTCCCCAAGCCATGGAATCATGTTCTATCCCAGTTCCTAACTCAGAAAATATCTATATGAATATTTTAATGTCTTACATGGAAAATTTGGTGTCATTAAATTATTCCCTTATTCAACTCATTTCACCACCAAAAATCACAATCTAAAGGAAAATGAGGGGATATTGATCTATAATATGGATCTCTCACTCTCATGACTAATATATATATCCAAAGTACATGTTTTCATCATCATCCTAACCTTATCTATTGGTGTGATAGGTACCACCATCCAACTCTAAATAATGATGATGTTATTCTCTTATTCATAGAATTTATTAGGAAGTTACACAGTGGAATCTTAATCGAAAAATATATAGAATTTGATATCACATGACTGAGCATCTATAACAGGAGGAGGAATTGGATGGGTAATAACCATCAACTGGAGGTATTTTTCACAGTCCTCGCCGACATTGTTAATATGAACTAAGGTGAACTTCTCTATCACCTTTCTTGACAACGTCGAATAGTAAACCTTGATGACAGAATCTTCTTCCGCGTCCACGCCATGGTCAGATCTCAATATCACGATTCTTCTTCCTTAGCCGTAAATAATTTCACTCACATTCCTGAAAACACATATCTCAATAAGTGGACCTTTGAATTAATAACTTACTCCTCTATATATTTCATATGAGTAACACTCTTAAAGAATTCCATGAACCATCCTTATGCATATCCCATGATCCAATTCTAACAATTTGGAAACTAGTGTACTATATTTAAATAATATCATGAAAAAAACCAATAAATGATAAGGATTGTGGTCATAATCCTAGTAAACTCTAGACGGACGTTATAGATTCCAAAAGGGTATCACCATGATCTTAAGAAACAACAATTACTCTGAAAAGTGTATCTCATTATATAAAACTCTCAATCATAGAACTATATATAATCAATCGTGATGAAATATTATGATATCTATTTCACCTCCATCCATTGGTTTTTGTGGTCATTAATCATTGTGGTTGGATATTCCCCCCACATAGTCCCTGAGTTTGGCCAATGTGAATCCACACCGGTCCCCTTACTCTAATCTACTATTAAGTGAATGAAATATGGATACCCAAGAAAATACTATGGGTATTATGATTTCTCTACTCGATTAACTCCCCCAATCATACCACTCTCTTTAATCAATACATGGTCATCTGATATAAAAGCACAAATATCAGGTCATTCGTGGTGACAGTGTGTGTAAAGGTTCATCACATGATGGGCAGGTAATCCTGGATCATTCTTCAAAATGTAATCAACACCCAACATTTTTGTATCAATCATTGTTTTCATAATATTCACTCCTCCAATGGTAATATAATTTATTTGATAAATAAGATGCAGTAAACTCCTGAATGCGTACATCCATCCTTACTCTTGGATCACTCCAAATACAAAGAGGAAAACATTATCCCATAAAACTAGAACAAAAAACACTCACAATAGTATCTATAATATATGAATATATGGTAATATTATAGCCCATACTATGTAAACATAATTCGGTCTCACAAACACTGTAGAAATACTTCATGTGAGGCTCTCTATCCTCCAAAAGTGAAGTCACAACATCTAAAGAAATGGGTTCTCATTGATCCTACATGAAATAGTCTCTAGAAAATGGGTCAAGAAAATATTTATCCTATTATACCATATGTTCTTGAACATGGGATAATTAGAGGGATATTTGTTTTATGACTATGTTCTATAACTGTAGTTGGAGCAGTTGAGACAAAAGTTGTATCCCAAACCACACTCATTCTCATTGAGCCATAAAATCCTACCACCTGATTCAATCCTTCTCCAATGAAGAAACTTTAACCTCCATATGGGATCTCATCGACAACATATGGAATTAAAAGGACATAAAACACACAAAATTATCTCATCCACCACACCATGATAATATCATCTTTGGGACTTCACTAACTCACTGACATGATTTTAGATCACATCACAAGAACATGTATTTATGGGGGAAGTGTCCCTCTTCCATGAATGTATGAATCTATGCTCCACAAAAAAAATCTACTAATGACCCATGTAACCCTATATAATTATCACTTACATAACTACAACAACGATGGACTAATATATGTTTTACATTCACATCACAAGCTGTAGACAATCCTATACAATCATAGAAGGGAATTTCACTCACCACAAATCATAGGATATCTCTGTCTCTGAAACCCATGATGTTCACTCAACATCGGTGAATAATCTATTGATACCATTATATCCATAAATATATATAATATCATCCTATTTACATAGTTTGAAACTATCTTAATAGGGTCCAAAACTATGGTCGTAGCCCAGGGCCACAATTTTCTAAACGTTGGCCGTTGTAGCTTTTGCAATAGTGTCTAACCTATTATCATAGTTAATGCAAAGAATATAAGTGGATATGTCCACAATTTAGATCTATTACCATAGTTAGATATTTCCATGGTTTGAATCCATGGTAATTTCCTAAAAAAATAAAAAAATTCAGTGACCTTTGATCATTTGACCTCTTATATTTTCTTCCCAAGTCATTACCACTATGTTAATAAATACTATATATATATAGAACAAATAATCTATTTTTTTTAATTATTAATCACTTAAAAAATAAAATTCATTTATTTCAGGGTTTAAGACATAGAAATAGTATTTAATGGATTCACATTAAACAATAGACATAGGTGTCTATTGAATCAATTTAAACTAGGGCCATAGATGTCTGTTTTCAAAATATACTAATACATGGAAGTATCCCTTTACAACCAGTTTTAAATGTTTCTTTGGGGTTTCCCTTGAATCCCATTACCCTATTTAATATAATCATTATTATATGTTGGCCTATGGCCAATGTTTTCAAAAACCCTGGAAATACGCTTCCTATGGCCATGTATTTCCAAATCATTGCAATAAATTGTGTGGTTGTGGCCTAATTTTATAGGTTTTAAAACATGCTACATGGAGGAGACTGCATTCCAATGTAACTATATGATTTTTTAGAATCCACTTAAGACAAAAAATGTATAAGACAACCTCAAGTCAAACCTCTACATATCGAGGGTATATCTTATCATTGAAACTCAGTTTGATTCATTTTTAGAACACATGTAATGTGCTTAGACAATATATACAATCATCCTATCCTACATGAGATATTAACTTCTCAACACATAGAAGAACGCCTTTCTACTCTATATAAGCATCCATCAACTTCTCAACAGCTTTCAGCATTCTCGGTGCCTTCATAAGGATGATACGTCATGGGTGGGTCCCTTAACTAGGAACTATCTATCAACTGGTTGTCATAACTACATTTTCATAAAATCCAAGATGGTTTTAACAAGGAGTAACAATAAAAGCTATGAATTCATACCATGGTCAAAGTGAATTTAGTGCATTATGACTCCATAAGTAAAGTCAATGAACTTAATCATATATGATACAAGCAATATTTATCACTATAATCGATTTCTCCGAATGAAGAGTTAAACTATTATTAGTTAGAGTCATTGTGTTTAGATACATCGACTACTACACCAACTCTGGGTTACCTAGACTAATAGTTGAACACAAGAAAAATTTAAACACTTTCCTTAATTAAAAAAATTCATCAACATAGTTATAAATAAAACATCAACATAAGGATGAACCTAAACCTCAATCCCATGAAGTGTTATAAAACATTTGACTGGAAATCTTATTTGATACAAATGTTTCCTGAACAAATCTTGCAAGGCCCAGCTGATTGGCCAAAGTCCAAGGAACTACTACGCCAGGCCAGCATATATAGTCCATGGGATCATGATAAGAATAAAAGGAATAAATAATATGGGATGACACTTATTAAAGTACTTATACACCCACCCAGACATCACCACACTGAAGTACATAAAAATAGTAAAAAATGCAATAAAATCTAGAGTAAAACCGAAGAATTTAGTAACCTATATGGAATAAAAAATAGTAAAAAATTTTAATATGAAATATAAAATACCCTCCCAACTAGAAAATATTCACCATCATGATAACTAATAAAAATTTAAGTACTAAGGAAAAAAAATCCAACAATACATGCCCAAAAACAGTATGTGGTCTATGCACCTGAGAATCCATATACGATTATGAAATCATTACTAACCTATCTATCATCCTCCGATGACACAAAAAGTTTGGCATAGCCCATGTAGTGGTGATTATATACATACCAATGAGGATTCAATGAAAACAGAACGTGGAGTGATAAAAGACATTATTGATGTAGCCATCTCAACACAATTAAGTCATCCTAATGGGTACAAGAGTCAAGAACCATAATGAATAAAAAACATATATGATAAATAAGAATCCCAAACAAGATAAAATTGGGATCACTTTCTACATATCCCAACTATAAAAAATGAGTCTTCCTATAGTTCAATAATGTGACCATATCTGATACCAATTATCTCATGTGTCTATTCGAAGAAGTAACCATGCGGAGAACCCACATCTTTCCACTATACCGAATAGTCTAGGGGGTTATCTACAAGTTAGGGACCCCAACCTCAATATGATAATGGGTTCCCCACGGTAGATATAGGACGAAAAACATGATGTGACATAGGGGTACCATCTCAAACTTTATAAGAATTATGGAAACTGACACCCTTGTACGATAGGGGTGAAATAAATGAGGAAATATGACTCATAACCTAGTACATTGTGGGGTAAAATCGTTTTTATAAGAATTATGGAGGACTCATTCCACAGTACTACACAGCGTTACCATGTTCATCAATATAAGACTTGCACCAAGGTTATTCAGTAGGTTCCATTTCAATCTGTTCATGAAGTTTGGTAGAGTCATACACTTGTATAATGGGGGTGGGGGGTGGGTACCATCTCTATGTATAGAGAATCCACTCCCTTCTCCATCATGGGGGTACCAAATTTATCTACATAAGATGTTTGTATTACCCATTCCCTAGTATGAAAGGGGGTACCATATCCATGGATAGAAGACCTACACCTTTTTCCATTATTTGTGGTATGATCTTTTTATGTGTTAGAAGAATGGATGAATTGTTTTCTAAAAAAAGGGGTAACATATCCATGGATATAGGACCCATGATATGGTCGATTAGGGGGATTTTATCTATATGTATAAGAAGTAAAGGGGACCCATTCCCTGGTACAATAGGGATACCATCTCTGTGAATAGAATACCCACACCTTTGACTTTTAGGGGGTACCATCACTATATATTGTCTTTGATTGTCCAGTGTGACAAATAATATAATAAATCATAGCCTAAAGAAGTGTTATTCCTATAACATCTTGTATCGTATATCAAAATTCACTGTAAAGGCCGTTATATCATTATATGTGAAAAAACCTATGATTGAAAAACTCGAAAGACAATATCTAAATTCATGAAAAGGGGATTCTAGGGGAAGAAGCTGTATAATTGAGTACTCAGTATTTAAGGAACCCACATGATTTGTGTTCCCTCTCTTCAACCACTATATTTATTCACTAGGGCATAGATTAATAGTCATGTTGTACTACACTGATTATGTTGGAAAAATCATCATAAATGATAGAGGCTCATCCTAATTCATAATGGGAAAAAATTTCCCTCAAATGCATATGAAAATAGTAGAAGATACCCAAACATATCATGACCTTATTATCCTAATGGAAATAAATAAAAATAGTCTTCTCCCTTTCCCAAATTGGACAAGCAATGCAAATTTCAAATTTCACAATTTAATTCCCAAATTGTGGATCAGGGTCCCACCCCACAAACTCGAATTAATTGGCTAATATTAGACCAAAAACATATTCCCCAAGATCTAGGTTTCATTGATTTAAACAGTTCATTATTTCAATGTCACCTGAAGGAGTTACAATTATTACAAGATCCTATAAGAATAATAATAATTGGAGTTTTGAAGACCTATGTCATGTGTAGAAAAAAGGTATCCAACATTGGTATTGAAATGAATGCCTCAAGTTAAGGGTTATACTACCACTAATGTTTCCACAAAAATTTTATTAATCCAAAAATTTATTACCAAATAAATTTTTAACATCCAAATTTTTTATAATTATATTATTTTATACCATTATTATTAAAATAAACATATTATATAAAATAAAACAATGGGATTCATTTATATAGAAAGGGTTTCTCTCCTACTTCATGACCTATTATTTCTATTCTCTATGAACATTTAATATGATTTATGTTCAAAACATTATTATTAACATTTGTTATCTCACACTTATAAGGATTTATAATTGATGATATATAGCCACCAAAATCATTCTTGTGAAGGTTCCACCAGATGGGTCTTTCAGGTTATAAATTTATTTTATTATCTCACTACCCTATTTAAAAAAAACCGTTTTTATATGATTATTATTGTTAAAAATAATAAATTTAACTACCATTTTTTATGAAGCTATGATTATGAAGAACATTAATAACCTCACATATCAAGTCATGAGAACATTTCCATCAACACTAGACATTGGATGTCATCATCATCATGTCCAGATTTAGTATTCCCCTCTATGATACCTTGTGCATGACGCCTTCCCAGAACTAATCTCGTCACATACCACATTATTTCCACAAACCAATAGGGAAAAAGGATCAATGATCTGATCATGAACAAACTTTGACCATGATCCCTAACCCATGGTACCGATATGATCCATTCACAAAACAAAATTACACATATATATCAATCCATCCACAAACCAATCAATCCATATGTCGTTCATTCTTCCTCAATGAATCTTGGGGCTTGACAACACTTGATCTCTCCCTGTCAATGTCGAATAGTGACCCCATCATCCAATGATGAATAATGTGAAGAACAGTGGGAGAAAATTACCAATAAATGAGGTGATTAACATCATTGGACTAGTTTTCATCGAAAATGATTTCATAGTGGGGTGAATAATGATAAATATATAATAAAAAAGGAAATCGAATTAAAAATTCATTTCTATAAACAGTTTCATCCAAAGGTTCATTTAAATGCAGATCAATGAGAACAAATTTGATCACCCCAAATATTTTTGTCACAATGTAAAACCCAAAATTGATCATTACAACATCAATTATCAACTGATCATTCGTGAATAACACATAAGCCAGTGATGAAGAAGACTCGCTACATCTGCTGCTTTTTGATCCACCTAGATCTGATCATCGAACATTGTCATATCTTGATACCCCAACCATGGATGGTGAAAAATACTGTCAACAATCATAGGGTTATGTGGTTGACCATAGATATTTTATTTAACAATACACTCAAAAATTAAAATCAAAATTTGGAATTAAATGAAACAATTAAATTAATAATAATTATTATATATTTTTCCTATTTTGGAATGCATGAAAAACAACCAATGCTGAAGAAGGTTATCTCACTCATATTGTAAAACACAAATTCTAGAATCTATAGTTGTATCATATTTCCCGACCTAGTAACCGTTCATGATTTATTCCAATTTTTCAGGAAAACTATGGACCCAAAATAGAAATATATTTAATATTTTTATAAATTTAAATCCAAACTAAATGAACCTCATAATCACATATCCTCTCAGAACATAGATCCAAAAGTATTCTTAAAAATAATCAATAGGCTTAAAAAGAAATACAAAAGTCTATACATGTTTTACTAGGGGTGCGATCATATTATAATAACATTATTTATTTAGATGTATAATGAAAATTATTATTATATTATACTTTCATGAAACATATTTAATTCATAAGGGTTAATTATCCTATGATGAGATTAATAATGTTATTTTGAACATAGGGCTCACATTTGTTTAATATTCATTATGTTATTGGAGGTCATTGAATTATGTAACACCCCAATGTATTGGGTAATTCGTAATATTTAATGAGATAATATAATATAGATTCGAGAATAAAACCACTATAATATAAAAATACTTCCATTGTTTTTATGGGAATTATGAATGAGAAAAATAAAAAATAGGTCTATTACACAATTTTATTGGGAATAGGGTGTGAGTTAAATCTGATATGATTCTCTTTCCACATTTATAGTCATGGTATTGATGTTTGACTGTGGAAATGATTTTCTATTAGTATGTGTGTGATAAACATTATTTCAAATGTCTTAATGATTTATTATTTATTACTTTTCTCTATGTGGAATAATTACCTTTATTATTACCAATCCTAATGTATTGAATCATTATTTATGATATATGTCTTATTGGGTTAGGTTTTGTAATTTATGATCATTCATTCATTCCAATATTTTTATCATATGGTCACTTATTATTATAGACACATTTACCCAATGATTAACCTTACTAGACAACAAATATAACCCTTATAAGTATTTTTATATACCTAAGGTGTGATGATTTATTTTAATGAGGTTATGTATAATAAGATTATTATTTAAGAATAAAACCATGGTATATGTTTAAAATGTTTTATAAAATATTTTAATTATGTATCTAGTTTCCAAATACACTAAACCGATATGGTTGTGGGTGTCAAATATTATTTATCATATTAATTTTTTATCTAGAATGATTATATATGAATGCACATTATTCTTGGTTCACATTATAGGTTGATTATAATATTAGAAATACACTTAGTTTTGGTATACATTGATGATGATATGTTATAACAATGTATAAATTTTGTATCAACATCATTGATCGTCTCTATTTTAGAATTGATGAATTGCAAGATCACATGATTGTTATGGTTGAGGTTGATGAATATTTTTCCTTGTATAATTTGGTCATGGATCTGGATGGAATAGCCAATTGAATAGATTGGTCATGTCGTGAATGCATCATGTGAGTAATTTCAGCACTGAGGGAATTTCATATATCAAGCTACATATGTAAAAAAGAAAAGGGATTGTTTCATCCTTCTTAATAGAAGATTCCCCACTTATTATAATTATTACAATATATAAATTACATTTAATATATAATCATTCCACTAGAATATGTAGTTTAAATAAAAAAATTATAATGCGGTCAATGTATTATTATTCATTTCAGTGCACCATTCATATAGAATAAAGTAATATGACAAAACTGTCATTGCATGGGAGATAATAAAAATCCCTTAGAGGACCTGATTTCCTTTTAGGCCGCCCCAACCACTTCTTTCATATAACATTAAAAGAACCATCATGGTAAATATCCAATATTCTTTGATTTTACTTAAAGGAGACAATCCCTTCATTATAAATATAGATATCCAATAATGAATTCTCTAGGATAGGGGATTTGGGATGAAATTTTCCAAATCCCACCATTATATAACATCCTCAGATAATAAAAAGTTACCCAAAAACATTAAAATGATAATACAACAAGATAAACATGCAATAAACATTCAACGACTCCTAATACAATTTATTATGTCTATATAATAGATAATATAGACCTCAAGATGTTAGAGTAAAATCCCCATATTTTACAAAAAAGAAATATTTTCCACGACGATATATATATATATCAGGAATATACATTCAATGTAGTTGTACTATGATATCATTGGATATATTCTCTCCCACATCATTGTTTTTGGATTAAACAACATATACTAATCCCATTAGGGGTATATTGAAAGGATAAAAGAAATTAATTTTATGGGAAAAGTATTCCTTGATGGGTTCCAAAGATACTTCATAAGATTATAGAAATATTGGTGACTATATTCATCAAATAAATATATAACACCCATATTCAATAATATTTTAAATGGAAAGAATTTTAATTGATTTAGAAAATAATGCATCTGATATATATGAAGCATTCCCAGATCCTTCTAAATACCTTCATGTTCTATTTTTGTGGAATACCATGTATTACTATAGTGTTCATAGGATTCAATTATAAAGAAGGTTATAATAACTAAAAGATAGTGAATTTTCCACATGTTAACAAAAAATCACATTTTAATTTTTTTATAATCAATTAATATTGTTGTGGTTTGTCGAAAAAAAGTTTTATTTCAAATTTGATTACGATGTTTTTGGGATATGAACAATAAATAATCAATATAGGACTCTAATATATTCCATTAGAGGGGTTCAAATATTTTCTTGAGAAATTTTGGTTTTATAGTTTCATTATTCATCAAGAAAAAAAGAAATAATATTATTGAAATATACATCATGTGGTTCCCAAGACGGGGTTTCCTCCAAATAATCTGAGGAAATCCATTTATTGTTATATCCAATCTCACTTAATATTATGTAGAGTTTCTAAAAATTGTAGTAATATAAATATGTAATTACTTTCTTAGGACTACAAAATCATTATTAAGAAAATTCAAATTTGAGATACCTAGTAATTGTTGCAATATTTGGATAAAATAATAATTTTTCTTATGTAATAAATATTGGTGTGCTCTTTCATTAAATGGACTTCCTAGATGATGTTAGATTTAATATGGTTTTCATATTTATCATACACCTTAGTAGCATAATATTGATGGATACTATATTATTCTTATTTAAAGCAATCAACACTACATTATGAAATAAATTATGAGGGGCCATTTGTAATGAGATCTTGTCACAAATATTCATTTTCGATGGTGTCCCATTGCAAATCCCATTTTCTAAATGTTTTTTCAGAAATGTTATTTTTTTAGTCTATTTAGAAAAATTATTTTTGGACGTAGACCACCCTCTCACAATAAATTTTAAAGGTCATATATATACATATATGTTTTTATTTGTGATGGGACATGAATCCCATCACAAATAAGAAAAATAAAAATCAAAAATATATAAAAATATAACAATGAAATAAAAACTTCACAGTAATATATTAAAAAAATATTAATTGAAACTTAACATGAAAAGAATAAAAAATAAAAAATACAATATATGAAACCATAAATTTTATATTTGATAATAATATTTTTCAAAAATATACTTCATTCTAGTCAGTATCATAATAAATGTATGTAAAAGAATTAATAAACCACTAAGGAGGCATATAGTCATATATGGAATGTGATTCAGGGAACTCCATCCCTATACACCAAACCAAACATCAGATGTAATACATCATATAATATTTTTGTTTCTAATGTGGTCAATGCTACTCTAGATGTTTCACATGTTATCAGTAAAACACTTCTGGATCTCTATACAGTTTCTATATATCCATATGACGATATCATTGACTTTGCTAATAATTTTTAGGAAAACATGAAAATTTTTCATGATCTCCCCATGATATAGATGATTTTAACACCAAAATACAATAATAAAACTGATGGGTCAATCAAGAGTTGACTCAAAAAACATTCAACTTCTCTAAGTCACACTGAGTCGTCGGCATCCATGATGTGTTATAAAATCCTGCTGAACTGGGGGCCTGAACCACAGTATATTCCAGAATCTCAACATTTATTTGGTATTTCATGGATTAATATTACTCCATGAAATTAAATTTTAAATTAAAATACATAAAATATTGTTTTTAATTAATTTTAAGACTCTAATAACTATATAGCCAAAAAACTTACTATTTATACCACTATTAATATCACCTGTGATAGGGTTAGTGTGATTCCTATTATAAACATCAAACTATATATTATTGGGCTGTAAAATATCATATATGAATCATAACATAAACTTATAACATTAATATTTATAAAAATTATTTAAAAAAATTACTTACCATATGTCATTAATGATTACTGAATATATGACTACCAACACTATGGGTGACCTGATACCTCCCCCTATAATACCAACATAAGATGATATCCTATGAAAAATATCTACATTATAATATGATACCTGAGAGAATATGTTTTTGTGTCCATGGTTGTAGCAAGACTAATAAAAAAAATGTGACTCTAGATTTCTTCCTGACTGTCTTACTCATATTGTGAAAAAACTAGAAACAACGCTCTTTCATTTCAGACATTTAATGAGGTACACATGCTACCATTAATGAAATACAATACACTCTTTAAATAATTAATAACAACTTCTTGATAATTAAATAAATTTCAAAATAACTGTTATATTGTTACATACCATCCTATGATCAAACATGAACTGCAGAACAATAATAGGAATATGATCCCAAATCACCCTTGCTTTGGGAAATTAAATCCCATTGAATAACACTTCCATACCCAACAGCTATATGTGATAAAATACAGGAAAAATGAAAAAAAAATTATTACACAAATCAAATAATCAAAATTGATGAAAATAAAAATTAATTAAATCACATAACTAAATATACAACTTAATCTATGGGTCAAGAATTATTGATCTCATAAGTGTATAAACCCTATAAGTTGATGAATCACCTGAAAACCAAGGATCAAAAGATGTACCATCAGGCTCCTCACAAGGTAGTATGACCTCCTCATGGTGGTGGAAAATATCATCATATGTCTTTTCGAAGATCGGAAAATAGAAAAAAATTATGATCAAATAATTTAATATTGTTCTTAAATAAATATTTTTATTTTGATTCTAAAAAAAATTAATGGTGTTATTATAAATATTCATCCTCATATATTTATAAGATGATGCAAATATATTCATCTTCATCATTAGTATGGACCAATTACATTGTAGAATTATCTTCATCATCACATGTTAACTCAAATTAGATTATTAATCATCAATATAATGATAACCATATAACTCTAAATTTTAGTATTTCATCATCTATATTAAGGTCACATTGATGAAAATATTTATTTGGAGTTTTCTCTTGAAAATTTTCCATTTGTTACACTTCAATAAAAACACATTCACATTACATAAACTAATTTTCACTGGATTTCATTATTACGATACTCCACAAATTAATTAATTTCCATGAATCAACACAATGATATGAATAATAAAATTTATGTTCTTTCCGGTCTAATAAAAATGGTTAATTTACTACAATAATGATTTTGTATTTAATTTCAATGATTTAATGGGATAGATGAGCACAAATTCCTCTATTAGTATCAAACAAGTGGAATTTAGACATCTTTTTATAATTCTTTCTTAGATAAAATATTAACTTTATTTCATCTAGCATTCTATAATTCATGAATCACATTATCTATGATGTGTTATTCTCAAGAAAAAAAGTCTATTAATTTTTTTCACTTGAACTATAAGAATGTATATAAAATTAAAATCACTTTATAATATTTTCTTTATAATGTTTAACAATTTTAGATGTTCGGTTACTCAATACTCAAAATATATTATCAATTTTATTAGCATAATGTGATAATAAAAAAATGAAAAATAATTTAAAATATAAAAATTTATTAATTAATTTAATATGATAAAAAATAAAAAATTTACTTTAAAATTCTAATCATCCAATTTGAAAAATTACGTTAACGATTTTTTTAAAGGGAATAATGTCAAATATGTGGGAAATTATTCATGATATGATCATAATATCTTCTAAAAAATAATATTAATTTAAATTTAAAAAACATTTAATGAACATTTAATAATAATATACATTTTACAAATCTGGTCACTAATTCACAGTTGGGAAGAACATATATATGAGCCTTGTGAGGTTCATCAGCTGAATTCCATCATTCATGAACTCCACCAAATCCATGTTCATTATGATTAAAAACTATGAATTGATGTTTTAGGGAATCATCAACATTTCTCTCATTACAACCAAATCATTTATGTTTTGAATGATGTTTAGGTTGGAAATAATGGGAGCACAAAAACCACATTTACCCCTATAAATAAACATCTTCAATTAAAATTTTAACTAATAAATTATTATAAAATATTTTTGTTAGTTTATATGTTCATCTCTCATATGGGTACAACCATCTAAACTATATTGGACCTCCGGATTTTTATGCATGAATTAAAGGTAATATTAATGTTTTAATTTAACTAAAGAGAACTGGAGGAAATGGCTTTTTTGAGTTTACATAAAATTAGAGCAACATATTCTTCTAATATAATATGTGCATCATAGTTTTTTGGGACCCCAAAAATGTCTGAAAATAAATGTGGTATTTATTTTTTTCATCACGAATAAAATAATTTGAAAAACATCTCAATCTAGTCGATATTATTAATTCTGATATAGTATATTTTTATTATTTTTAAATTAGGTAATATGAATAATTCTGATACATCACAAATAATTGGAAACATAACCATATGGTAGTATAAAATCCTAATTCCAATAACAAAAATAATAAACATAATTATTTAGAATATGTATAACTCTCTTATGGATTCATTAAATTATGTGATTTTTCAGTTTCAATCAACTCATTTTCTAGGCACCAAATAATTTGGGAAATATCTAATTGTTCCTTTTAATTATATTTAGTTTTAAAGGCTTGTAAAAAACTGTATAAAATATATTATCAAAACATTTCATCCCAACATGCATGAAATATGACATGTAATGGACCAACAAATTATACCAATATGTGATATCCCATAAAGTAATTTATTTAATATAGTAGGTATCATTCCCAATGACATTTTATTTTTTTGTTTATTGTGATCCCAAAGGTAATGGGAGACAATGTAGAGAAAATAGATTTTAAATCACCAAATGAGATATTTTTTGTAGGTTCAAAGCTTCCGATTTTACCTTATCCGGATAGATATCCATTTTTTAAAAAGGATTATCAATAAGAATAAGTCTCTTATGAAAATTGATAACACATGGTTTTATCCAATTGAAGATAATAAATTACTTTAGCTCTCTCATACAGTATCGAAATGATTTTCAACCATGTGTACTCCATCCATATGACATGCCAAAAGCTAGGAAGTCACTAATTATCTACATTAATGTTGCTTTAATTAGGAATATTTTTCATAATAACATAAAATGTAATGAAACCATTACTCCACATAAAATTTTATACTTCAGTTAATGAATCAAATAATCATATATTTTATAGAAATCTAAGACTTTATAAAGTTAAAAAGGCATATGGTTCATTCAACAAAATTAAATAAGGTAGGTTGTATAATGTTATAAATATAGGATAACAATAATATTTAGTTCCCTATGAACCCAATAGATAGAAACCGTAAATAGAAATACTAAAAGTCACATTACAGT
Source organism: Viscum album (assembly GCA_963277665.1). NCBI lineage: Eukaryota > Viridiplantae > Streptophyta > Magnoliopsida > Santalales > Viscaceae > Viscum > Viscum album. The sequence continues at coordinate 176,453,221 of OY728136.1, forward strand.
ATTTTAAAGAAAAATAAGTATGTATATGATAAAAAACATCAATAAATCACCATACTAAGGATTATTTATGATTTTACCAACTTGAATATTGTATTTATTTAATTTCATCAATTTCTCTATGTATTGGGAAATGAATAAGACAACTATCTAGGTGTAAGTGGAAAATAACTCAGCTGTTTAATAGGTACCAATGTTGACATCCCTTGTTAAGTTTCCTTGTACATCGATTTTACTCATGTAAGACAACTAAATAAAGAGTCATTATCACCATAACATGTGATGAAATCATTTGAAAATTCATGAATATTATAATACCCATGACCCAAATTACGAACTAAGAACTTTTCTCATAGAAATTGGTAGGAAACAAATTTCTTTTATATAAATATGATTTAACCAAAGAGAATAATTGATCAATATATCTATTTTACATTCATTTATCTAATTTAATTTTCATATAATTTTTTCATTATTTAATATTTTCTTTTCCACTGACAAGGGTATAACGTGTCCTCAATAGACATTAAACACTCATTGAATCAAGATTGTTCTAACTAAAGAGTTAAATATATTTCATTTTATTATATTGTTTTTCCGAAGACCGACCAAAATCCTCATTTATTATTGTTTGAAACCTTAGTAGATCTAGAATTTAATTATAAGTATCATCTATGGAACTAAACATACAATGTTAATACCAAAAAACATAATTCATTATGAAAAAACATAATATATCTTAAATACAAAACATAATAGATTACCACAATATTAAAAAATCTTTTTGAATCTCATTATATCACATTTCATGTATGGGTACTTAATTATACATTATGAAATAAATTATACTTAAAATGATGAAAATTATTAAAACAAATTTAATACCATCAATATATAGATGATTTCTACTAGAACTATTGGTAATACTATAATGATTTCTCAGTCATGATCTTATAATAATTTCAGATGATTATTTCCATTGACCGTATTGAAAAAATGAAATTTTTTTTTATAATTAATATAATATAATATAAGGAATAGACTATAAAAAATTATAAAATTGACAATTTCTAATTAAATTTAAATATTATAAATTCTATCTTATAACTACTATATTGTTCAAATTTTTGAAATGAAATCTAATTGTCTCTAATTACAAATATTTTATTATAAATAATAATAATTATCCTAAAGGGGAAATTAAGGCCAACCTATGGGTATGCTGAAAGATTTAAGTAGAGTGTATAATGAAGTAGAAAGAGTTATGGAATTCTGGTGACACTATCTTCAGACCATTTGGGAGAAAGACAACTCTGGGTAAACCTGTGAGTTTACACCTGATAGTCTCCCCCCAAATGGTCTGATACCATGGGCACTAGAATTTTTTCAATTAATCACCACATTAATCCCCTCATATCTATGATTCCATCATGCTAATAATATAGTAAATGGAATTTAATTGAACTTCAAAATAAAGAATTTTTGCACAGTAATTTGTTCAATTGATCATCCTATTCATCCCCTCTACTTCATTATTACTTCACTATCCATGGTCAACCTTATATTACTAGTTATTGTTACATGTGGTTATTTATTTAATTTTTGGTAAAATGAGGATAATTATTGTAAATTATTAATTATTTTAGATAATTTTGGAATTTGTTACATGGTAACACTCATTTATAGTATTTTTTATTTATTACTTCTCATTGAATGTATATTTTACAAATTACACTCATTACAGATATTTTCTACAAATTACCACAATTTTTTATACTAATTTACTATCCATCAATTATTGAATGTATTTCATAATAATCACTTATAATTTTTGGCATGTTTTACTAATCAATGTGAATGTTGGTATTTTTTACTAACCACCTATAATTACATGGTTTTACTTATAACTATATTATTTTTTATTTAATAAATAATTCATATTTATGGTATTATTTACTAAATAATACTCATCACTTTAATTTTTATTTAATTTACACTCATTACCAGTATGTTTTTCTAAATATCTCCAATGTACATCATGGTTTTCTAAATACTATACATTTATAGTTTTTACTAAATAGCTCTCATTGATGGAATTTCTTACTAAATACCCATCATCGATGGTATTTTTTAGTAACTGATGTTTATTTCTTGTCTTTCTTTTACTAAATTCTTCTAATTTGTAGTATGTTTTACTAAATACTGGTTATTGCATGGATTTTTAATTAAAAACAACTCATTTGTCAATATATTTTTTAAAAAGGTCATATTTATAGTATTTATTACTATTTAACACTCATTTCTGGTGTTTTTTTAATAATTATAACTCAATGTGTGTATTTTTTAATAATTATCGATCATTTCTTTGATTTTTTAATAATTACCACTCATTTACCATTATTTTAACTATTCATTGCTCATTTCAACCTATTTTTAAAAATACCCACTCATTACTACTAATATTTAATAAATACCTCTCATTGCTAATATTTTTTTAATAAAATTATCTCATTTCCAATATTTTTTTTATTAATTACTACTCATTTTAGTTATTTTTTACTAATTACAACTCATTATTAGTTGTTTTTCCAATTACTGCTCTTTTCTTCTCAATTTAACTAATTAACACTCATTTCTAATGGATTCAACCAATAAAAAATAATTTCCTCTATTTTTTAATAAATCGCATGCCTTAACACAAGTTTTTAATAGTTACCGCTCATTATTTTAAATTTTTTATTCAATAAAACAGATTTTCACTTATTTTAATTAAATATCACTCATTTCGACTAATTTTTAATAATTCTCACTCATTAACACTAAATAATTAAAAAATCACACTCAATGGTTCTAATTTTTAATAACTACGCATCATTAATAGTAAAATTTCCTAATTTCATGTCATTAACGGTATTCTTTACTAATTACAGCTCATTTTGCTAATTTTAATTAATTTTGATGATTATTTATAAATTTAAATAAATAATTATCATTTTCACTAATATATAATACTTTATACTCATTTATGATTTTTTTAATATTCAATGCTCATTTTTTTCTAATGTTTACTAATTACCACTCAATTTAGAAAATTTTAACTAATTACCACTATTAGTCACCAATTCTAACTACAATTAAATATTTTATACTAATTACTGATAATTTTTAATAATTACTATTTATTTTTAATAGTTACTTCTAAATTTAATTAATATTTCTTATTTGTAATGAATTCCACTAAATTTTATTATTATTATTATTAATTATTAATAGTTTTCATTATTTATTAAAAATTATTTTTTATTTTTACTAATTATTAATTATGTTTAAATACTATAATTTTAAATAAATTTTTATTACTTATTGATGGGATCTATAAAATATTATTACATTCCATTAATTAGTAATTTTTATTTACCATTCATAGGTAATTACTATTAATCAAAACATGTTACTCATAATTAAACTAATTATTTCTGATTAAAAAAAATTACATCCAATTAAAATTAATTACATAAAATTAAAACTATATATTTCTAGTTAAATATAATTAATATTAAATAAATGTAATTACATTTCATTATTAATAATTTCTCAAAATTAATAATTCAAATTTCTAATATGAAATAATATAAATGAACAAAAAAGAATAATTTTAAATAAATACCTAAAAAACGAATCTTTTATTGGATGTTTAACTAAATATTTTCATCGCTGTAAAAATTTATACATTTAATGAAGAAATTAATAGTATAGGAGAGCCAAATAGAAGATGATATGTTAGAAAAATAGTGAAATAAAAAATTGGGTGCAGAATATATAGGTTAGATTATTAGTGACAAGAATATTTGTGACTAGTTTCCCATGGAAAATAGTAGTATCTTCAACGAGTCCTGTTTCAATTAGTGCCTAAAATAAATATTCACAATGGGGATAAAAATGTTAATTTTTATATTTCTTATTGAAAATAATCATTTATCAGCAGATTATTTTGTGATGATTAGAATTTTCCATTGAAAAAATATGATAAAAGTTATTTTTGAAGGGAGTAAATACCTATTTCGAATACATTTTCCCATGATTTGGAATATAAGGTTAAAAAAAGATAGTTTTGATAGTAATTATTTTCCATTTCAGATAACAATTTATTATAGATTATTCACAATGTGGCCATCACAAAACCACCATTTTTTGTTGTGCATGTTTTTTATTGGGAAATCCAAATGGTGGGTTGCCATATAGGGATAAAATCCATTATCTGCTATATAGATCATTTCATATTTATCTAAGGTATATTTATGGTAATATAATATACATATATGTCTCATATTATTCAAATATCATGGGGGGGGGGGTTTCAATGCAGAATGTGGATTTATCATTATATCTATATTCTTTTAAAAGAGTTTATAATTGGTAAAAAATTCACCTACCTTAAATGATGAACAGGAATTTATGAAATCTTCTTATCTAACCTCCTTTACCTTGTAATTTTCAATAAGGGGTGGGGGTATCCGATGAATGGATTTTATATAGCATGATTAAAAATATGGACGTGACTCTAGATTCGAATGATGATTATAAGGAATATTAAATACTCTACCATTTCTCTTCTATATCATCCTAGTATAAAATGCACCAAAATCATAATATTTATGACATAATGTGGAAATATTACTAGTTTGGGCATCATTCTATTCACCCAGACTAGATTCTAATTTATCATGACTATATACGGCTGAAACTACATATGTATTATGGCCTGTGCAAAATGTGATCATGCCCCTTAAGCTAATTCATCCTTAGGGTTGAGGCCCACATTAATGAATATCATCATCTATAATGATTAAGAATAAAGAGAGGTATGACCTAGACAATTTTATATAATATCTGTAGATACAATAATAAACATGGATTATTAACCATTATTTTCATTCTATGGCGGTAGTTACTCTATAATAACATTACTCTATACATCATATGGGTAGAAAATTTTCAAATTATATTTATTATTATCAAATGATACTCCCATGAATTTTTGACTTCCCAAAGATGAAATTATTTCCAAAATTTGGTTGATTGGGAATTTGTTTCCTTTGTGGATTTTATACATGAGTTTATATATTCAAACTCTTATCAATTAGGGGTGTTTATGTAGATGTAATTATCTACCATTGGGTTCATCAATCTTATTTTAAGGAATCATATGATTATATTATGATAGTAGGATTACACATTATGTGCACTTTCACAATGAATCACCCATACCTATCCATCAACTATGTTTTTGAGGAACTAATGGATTGAATAAATAATGAAACATGTTTATAGATTCTTGAAATTCATTTTTAAAATATTGAATTATATATCTTAGTTTAGATACATGAATTTAGAGTAACATTTATTATCACCGAAACTATATCTATGTTTGATTCTATGAATTTCACTCAACTAACTCATGTTTTACCATTTTAATTATTATTTGTAATATAGTGGTCATGTTTTTTATAAGCCATGTTGATGGCTGTTTAAATAGGTATAATAAAATCCCAAAATAATTACAAATCATATTATGATGAATATTAATATCACCCTTCCTTTTAAATATATAAAATGGCCTTATAGAAATAGGAGTAGCTAATTCACAATCTCTCTCTGTGAACAAAATATTAAAATAATATAAAAACCCATTAAATATTTAATATTTCTGAGTATTAGTCACTCCATTGTTGAAATTGTGATGTCTTAAGTGATCATCAATATAGACTTCCCCATGTTTTTTGGATATGATAAAGAACCCATTGTATAGGGGATATCTGAAAAAATATTGAATGGTTTTGGGTTTTCATATATCTATATTATGGATATACACTTATTTTCATTAGGATGTTCTATAGAATAATGTTTTAATTTTGATAATGACTATGATAGAAACTCCATCCTTCATTATAATCTATTACATTTTAATGGATTGTGGGTTATGGTGAGATTATATTGTAACATTTAAAAAATATCTTTTTTGTGAATATTTCATCCAACAAGAGTTGGTATAGATTATCCATATATAATTTAGGGTTAAATCAGTTAATTTCCTGGGCTGACTAAACTGACTCTCATTAATCTATTTTTTCATTAATATATTCATAAAAATAAATTCCTAAATATAAGGTTTTATTTTTTGCATATCTTCTACGACTTCCTCAGAAATTGTTTCTGCATTCAAAATTATGGATTTGTAGAATGGGATCATAATTTTTCCCATCATAATAGTTGAAGTAGACTATAAAATATACAAAATTATCTATTTTATGTTATAAATCCTCTTATGAAGTTTATTTCTATTTATTGAGTAGTTTTTGTGGTTTTTTTGATGGTCCATAGATTATTATATATATTATATAGGTAGATGATCAACAAGGTTATAGATATTGTTCAGTACTAGTATGATCTTTTCTTATTTTCCCTTATTTCTTAAGAAGTTATTTTCTACACTATTAGAGAAATATGATAATTAAAATGTCCCCATAGTTGTTTTGTATAGTGTTTGGGTGATAAATATATACAATAATTGATATAGGAGAATAATAAAGAATTTTGGATTGATTTAATGGTCATTCAATCATCTATTTTTTCACCCAGATCATGATGCAATAACCATAATTAATCCCTCTTCCAAAAAATCATTTTTATTATTTTGAACCTAAAAAAATGGTAAATAAATCTACTTTCATATAACATAGTAATGATGATATTTATACTAATCGTTAAAATGGGTGTTACCACATGATATTACATGGTGTTAGATTCTTGAGTTTGTCTTGGTTCATGCATGACTGTGATGGTTTTATTTTCCTTTATATTTGGATTCATCTATCATGAAAATTTTGTCATCTAAGACATAACCTTAGACATTATTATGGAATCCTCAAATAATTATGTGAGTTTTCAAAACATTCATAATCAAGTAGAATATTTTAGGATAATTAGTGTTGTTCAATTATCATCAAGGATAATTTTATATAGATCTCAAAAAAACAATTATCAACAGAGTTTCATGTTTATCATAAATGTAGGTCCCCTAAATCCTGAGACTAAATCTTAGAAAATATCATTTTATAAATATTTTAAATATTGAAGGTTGATAATAGATGTATTCATCATCAAAAATAGAGTATGTAATGAAACTATTTTGGAGGAATTCCACGTTTATAAAATTTCATGCCAATAGATTTTAATACAAGACAAACGTTGGAACTCTTGATGTCTCGAAAAATCATGTAAGGTGTTTATCTTATTCTTTATCGAATAGACACATAATGAGACTATAAGGAAACATAGTGTTCTGTAGATGTTTCTCTAGGACACAAATGTCATTAATCACAGGGCAGTTTAGTCTATCAAATATGGATTGTGTAGGAATAGTTCTCACAAAATCATGATAAAAATTTATCTATAGAAGCACCAGTGCACCTAAAACCTCATGTGCTTCCATTTCTATTATAAGGGAATTGAATGAGTCATATATCCCTATTAGAAATGTTTCTTAGGTTTATACCTTCGTGATAATAATGGGATTAAAACGATAGGACTCTTTCAACAATGTCAAATATAAATTTCTATTATATCATAGAATGGCGTCTCCTTCTTAATATATTCGTAGTTTCTACCCTAGTATTGGGAAAACAAAATAATATTCGGTAATCATGTAAATATAATCTTGTATTATTGATCTTGATCTAGTTATATGGCCTAAAAATTATTGATAAACTATTACACTTAAATAGGGATCCACTAGGGAAGGGGTATTGGCCTCTATCTAAGAATTATACTCAGTGGAAATATTACCTTCGAGTAATTATTCATTATATTGTCCAACCATTCCCCTCTCAATTTTATAATGTTAAAAAATTCATTAGAAGAAAGGGGTCTAATTTATTTAGGGGGTAGGGGAGGTTGGTTGTAGTTTTTGGAAACATCATCACCATTTTGTTCAGATTATTATCTCTTTGGGTTATGTATCTATGTAATATATTTGAGAGATGTCCTATGTTTTTAGTCTTCCTCACTTAAGGGTAATAAAAACTTCTTTGATAATTTTTGTTTATGATATGTATAGAAAAATGAAATTTTCAACATGTTCCTCTATGTCAGTATCGTGTTCTATTTTATCTATAAAACATAATCTAACAAAATTCATCGATAAAAAAACTTAAAACTAAGATCATATCGTAATTATTGTTACTAGAGGATTTATTTTCATTATCATATCCACTAAGGATAAAAAATCAAGTTCACATATATATTTTATTTATTTTAACACTATTTCATTTTTCATATTATATGAGTCGTCGTCTTCCCAAAATTATAGGTAGTGACCATGAGAGAATCTATAGTTTCTTTCATAGATAATGTAACTATTATAGATGACATATCATGTATAAGTATGAACTATATGGGAAAATATAATTATGTTAATATATATATATTGAGAATTATCATTTTTTGGGTGAATAAAGTGGTTGTAATATAATTTCCATCAGCCATTAACGAAAGGGTTTCTTAGATATTTCATTGGGGGTATATTTCATCACAACTCTTCTAATTTTCTAAGATTCTACTCATGAATGACCCAAATACATCATTATTTAACGGTTAATGATATTTACCATTAAACATAACTTTTTATAGTGGCATATATTTATTATTTCAAGATTTTAATTTTAAATTATGGAAATATTGATATAAGATTCCATTAATAGCATATTATCGCTTAATACACAAATTAGATTTTTAGGTAAATATGGGTTTATGTTTTAGAAATAAACTTTCATATGCATATTTCTTTCCACAGAACACTCATGGTGGGATGATGTAATATGTATCAATTTTAAACAAATGTAGTTTAATCTTGATAAGGGTGATGCATAGAGCCTCATACTCTACCCATCACATAATAAGTATTTCATCCTTTTATACAAAACTTATCTAGTAGATCATCATTGAAAGGAACCAATATTAAAAAACCTAGCTAGTGTCTTTAGACGATAATTCACTTACATTTACAATTGATCTTGAAGGATTAGAGTGTTTGAATATTATGTGACAAATTAAAAATAACAAAACAATATTTTACAAAGTTGAATTTTTTTCTTGTGTCTATTCTTCATGTAATATAAATAGAAAATTTATTATTTTCATGAAAATTTAGAATGAGATTCATATTTACTTCTACATATATTTCCTCAATTCTAAAAACCTGTTAAAAATAGATTAAAAACATGCGATGCGTATATAAATTCTCATTATGGGACATAAAGAGTATCAATTAATTATTATAGTGAAAACATGAGAATAATTGAAAAATAAATTTAATAAATATGAATATTTTTATCAAAAAAATAAATCATTTTTACTTTAAAAATATCATTTTATTAACTTTTTGAAATAAAAAACTTTCATGAAAACTCATTAAAAATAATTAATAAGGTGGTAACTTCATTCAGAATACATATTTACAAAACCCTTTAAAATCCATATATTTTTAATAACCATAGGACTGATTTCTAATATAATTCTCTAGAGAAAATAATCATCAATAAATTCATTATAGTTATATATAGGTGCCCCAATTGTATATTCTATATCAGGCTCACTATGAGATAAAATGGGATGATACACTTTGTATAATTTATAGTAGGATCACTTATGTGATATAATGGGGTTTAACCATTCATAAAACATTTCCAAGGAAATTCTCATGAATAAAAAATTAAAAAAATATTTTAAAACAAACTAAAAAAGATTCATATATCAAAATAACCTACCTTCTCAAAAACCCATTTTCAATTACAGAATACTGAGAAATAGATAAATGAGGTATTTCATTTAAGAAAAAATAAGTGATTATAGAAGAATCCTAACATAGAATATTAGTAATCGTGGCTAGAATGTCATTGTCACCATATATGTTAAAATAGATCATTTCTATTTTTTCATTTTATAACTAATTTCAAAAATTCCAAAAAATAAATCCCCATCAAGGTAATTGAGAGAAAGTAAAAGATAATTATTTATTAAAATCTATAAAGTGTTCACATAATGAATAAATCATTTGTCATTGAAAATTAATGTGGAAACATATAATAGAAACTTAAATGTATTGAGGTGGCTTGATAGAGGGAAATTCCATTAATTATATTTATATGAAAATATTTATTCATTTTTGAATTTGGTATAAAGAGTATAAATTGGAGCAATAAAAGAGGATTTTTTAAAAGAGAGTCCCTTAACATGAGTATGAATTGTCTTGTAATTTATTTATTATCCAAAATAATAAACATACGATAATTTATTATTTATGAATAATACTTTTCAATTTAATTAATATATTATATTTATTTAATACCATTTTATATACTATTACTTAATTAATTATTTTCACTTTAGATATTTTGACAATATTCAGTTTATATTTCCAAAATGGCTTTGGTATATCAACTATATTCAATTTTATCATTATTAAATAGTCATAGAATAATAGTTATTTCATAATTACTAGTTTTACACATCAATTATACTTTTATATACAAGCATTTTATATGTTCGTAGAAAGTGAACTATATTATAATCTTTCTGATATAAGTTAGTATGTAGTAATGTTCAATGTTTTCAATTTTTTAAGATCATTATTGAAATATGGTAAGTATTATTTAATATTTTAATAATTATAATGATATAATAAATAACATATTAATTATTTTTATATTCTTAAATATATTATCCATGTTATTTTTCGATGAAAAACATATCACATTTCTTAGTGAAGATGATAGTCTACTCGAACGCTTTGATGACAATATCAATTTCCAGTGTATATAAACCTAAGAAAATGTGTGTTATATTATCATTGAATAATGAAAAATTTTATATTATATTATATTATATATATCTTAAATAAATGATTATAAAAATCATGAGAGTCAATGATGGAACATGAATTACCTTGGTTCATGAGGCTGTTATCCATCATACACAAGAATAATGGTTTTGATTTATATTTGATGGAAGTGGAAATGTAAATAGGCTATTCTTGTAAACAAAGATCCTATGGATGATACTATTTTTTATATAATCATGGTTGAATAATTTTTTATGTTGGTGGATTAAAAATAAAACTAACTCATGTCGTTATAAACTATACCCCACTTTGAATAGTCTAATTGGAATAATAACTTAATCCCTCAATGATTGGTATTATTCCTAAAACAAGACCACTGGAAACAGGGGATAAATTATAGTAATTTATATGGATGGGATTCTTTGATCCAAATTGGTTTTTTAGTGTGAATCATTGAGAAGAAGAGATTGCCTTTTATAAGATACGGGAGGGGTTATATTGGAATTTCTGAAAAATTTAAATTCTTATTATTTAATTTCCAATTCCAAATGGATTCAAAATGATTTAATATTATTATCAAATGAGTATGGGTTAATGTACATGCATATAATAATATTTATACAATTTTTAACTATTTTTTAATCCTCATTTTCTTGGTTTAATGTTTCAGTATCAATTTTTAGACATACTATTATGATAAGGTTTTTTGTAATCATTTTGGGTCAATATACAAACAATAAATGGAGAAACATCCCATAAATGGACCATATTTTATATTAATATCCATTTAAATGTCATTTTTATTAATATAAATTTTTATAAGTTTAATATCATTTAATAAACTATTATTTATTATAATATAAAATTAATTATAATTTTTAGAACAATTCATTATTTTGATTTTAAAAACATAAATAATATAAGAAAAAATATAGATAAATATTTTTTTTATTTCTCTAAAATATTATTTTCATCTATAAAATTTCTTTCTTTCTCTAATTATATGAATTTTTATTTTTTATTAATATTTTTTATATTATTTTAATTTTCCCTTAAATGAATAATTATTGAGTCATCTTAGTGTAAATATTTATGGTAGTATTTTTTCAAAAAAAAAATAATTAAATTAACATGAGGAATATAAATGTTTTTTTCTTTAAAATAATATATATAACAAAAAATATCCTCTGGTTAACCCCCAAGTAAAAATATTGTAGATAATAAAAAACTTCGTCTGTCATTTTTGATTTTTTATGAAATAAAATATTATAAAGGTCACAATCTCATTACAATTTAACAGAAGAACATATATTAAAACATTATATCATTAAAAATGATATGTAATCTTTTAGAAAAGTTATTCAATTGTAAATTTTATTTTTAACCGTTAGTTACTTCATTTCCCTCTTTCTGTGGTAACAAATATTTAAAAAGGTTATTATTCATTTGATCACTATAAAAAATGGTACTAGTGACTAAACAAGGACCTCCAAATTTAATATCTGGAACCTATTTTTTAGTACAAAAAATCATATAAGTGTTATAATTGAATTTAAAATTACATTAGAAAAATTCAATGAATGTTTATTTTCTAGAAAAAAATCCATTTTAAATATAAAATATTTTATTCCAGATTCAAGTCTAAAATACATTTAAAGAACCATATTTACAAAATTTTAAATAAAAAATAATCTATTGAAATTTTAATACCAATTCAAATTTGGATTTTACTTTCTAATTTCATTCATTGAAAATACTGTTTTTAATAATAGTCAATATTTTTAACTATTTATTATAAAATATTTTTTTTGAGAATTTTATATAATTAATCATAATATAATTTTGACCCGATGAATTAAAAAATTATACACATATTATGAATATATTATATAATATTTATAGAAATTTATTAAATTATTAATTAATAAAAATAATGGAGAACCTTTTTAATGAAATCTTTTATTGGAATAAAAAAATTAATAAAAAAAAATTATTATTTTTTTAAGAATTTACCAACGCATTTAAATAAGTAGAGAAATTATATTTATATAGTATATAAGTTAATATTATTCATACAATCCAATTTAATGACTATTTTATAACATACACAATTAAATAATTATATTTCATTACTTGTTTAAGATAGATGTTGTGTATCCTGTTCGATACCAAACATAGTATTTAAATTCAAAAAAATGATTTTAAAATATCCCAATTTTTTTTAAATAGAATCCCCAAAATTTTAGTTCAGGATATGTATCTAGGATGTGGTTTCAAAAAAATACCTATGTTGAAAATCCATATCATAAAAAGGTTTAATAAAACATTCTTTTTGAAAAAGAGAAAGGGAAGTACAAAGTTTATGTGGAATGACACATAGTAGGTTTCCATGTAGTTGGAAAATTTTTGATAGTGGGAACATGGATATAGAATAAAAACTAACTACCAAAGACTATTTGAGAGTTATATAAAACATTCTCAAGATATAGTTAACCTTCAAAAAACCATAAATCTTCGATGGATTAAATGTACATTGTTCACTCAATATGAAAAATATCGGGATAATTATTTTTAAAAACATTAATTATAAAGTTGATAAATAACATTATTTCTAATACTATAAACGTAAGTAAATATACATACCTATAATAGATAATTTCATCTATTTGTCAATTTCTTCTATAAACTCATTTTTTCTCCATACCCTGAGTATTGAAGATGATTTTGTTTCTTGAAGTACTGCATTCAACATCTAACGGATCACCTAACCCAAAAAGCTTAATAATACATTCCTCCTTACATTAGACATTATCAAATAAAAATTGGTTTGGACAATATAAGATAATTCCCAAATATTATAATCTGACATACGATTAAAATCAACTCTAATTTCCAAAAATCAACAGTAATACCTAAAGTACATCATTGATCATTCATAAAAACAATCCTTAAACTTCTTCAAAATTATAAAAACAAATAATTCAAAACAAAATTCAAAATAAATTGATCAATTAGTCTTTATGTATTAATTTTACAATTTTAATCAAGTAACATAAATCACTCTTAATGGATATTTCCAAAAAAATATATATCTTAATCATATAATCTCTTTGATATGATAATATTTTCCATAAATAATATGAATCATTAAAAAGCCACATTAAAAACATAAATTCTTCAAAATAAAAATTTTATATTTAGTTTTCATATTAAATCCCATATTATTTTTTTCCATCATCCTTTAATCTTCTAAATAATTATATTAACATTTTTCTTAAATAATATCAATCACATTATCAATAAATCAATTTCAAACTCATATTTATTGATATATAAATACATATGTTCCCAAAATAATCTTTAATTCTTTCTATATTATCATTTAATTTACAGAAAATGATTTCAAACAATCCAAGACATAATATAGCCAAATTGTAGGAAAATAATCCCTTTCACCGATCAGTTGTGTGTTCAAGCCCTGCATCCATTCCAGATGCAATGGGTTTTCACCTAACATGAATATTTTATTTCTTTAAAATAAAATATATTAAAAATATCTATGAATGTGATAGAAATCCAAAAAAATAACTTTCACATAGTTAACATAAATGGTATTTTTTATCCCATTTTATTATATAATACCTTTAACTTTGCATCCCTAAAAATAATAACACATAACTACCATAATGTCAAATATCTTATAAATCGTAAAGGTAATACATATAATTATACTTATATCCAAAAAATGAAAAGGTTTCCCTTCAACAAATACAATAATCACATGGTAAGAATATATGTTATATATACCATACACTTCTATAAAAACTCAATAAACACTCCCAATGTACTCCCATTATCAAAAGAGTTTTAATTATTTTAATTGTATCATTATCCTTAAATATACCACTACATATTAACCCATTATTGTAGGCACATTAATCAATAAATGTTCTTAATAACCCCCTAACCATGATTTTTCATCTTATTTCACAATACTTTTTCCTTATGAACAAAAAATATTAACGATGTCATAATATAATACAACTTCAAAGCATAAGACAAGAAATAATCCATAACCTTAATATTTTATTTATAGTTTCCTCATATCAATATGAAAAATAATTTTGTATCATTAAAAATATATATGTATGGACTAATTGATCTCATTCATGATCCTTTCACTTAGGACATTAATTTTCATAATTACCATTCGGATTACATTTAATGATTCAATTAATACCTTGTGATGAATTTATTACCCATAATAGAGTTAACTCAATGATTTTTCCTGGGAATATTATTTCATTATGACTTCATTTACCTCATTTAAAACATCATCCCATTCATTTTAGATGTTTTATAGGGTTGTTTATTCAACATTCATATAACATAGGTCATTGAATATATTTACCGTTATAATCATTGTAATTTGAACATACAAAATTCATTTTCTCGATTTTAATTGATGAACTATAAAGAATATATAAGTTCATGTTCATTATCATGACACTTAATATCTAGTTTGTAATTATCACTAGATTTTTCATAATAGCCCCCATTCAATTCTATTTCTCATTAGGACAACAACAACATTTTCTTTCACCTCAATTAGTACATTGGATCTTCCTAGATATATCAATTTACTAAAACACAAAACTATATGTGATCATATCAACAAAATTATAATAAACCATCTTATAAGGAGGATACTCACCAGGATAAACTCTTTCATGCTCTCTCAAAAACTTTTGTTTTATCCAAAATAAAAAAAATTCTCTATAACATGATATCCATTGTCGCTATATAAGATGTGTAACATATGCTAAAATAAAATACTAACCACCAAGGTTATTTAATCCTTTGTTTAAAACCAACTATTATGATATAAACTTAAACACCACACAATCTACTGTATTTTTTGAATTCACCTACATTTCCCATTTATCATTTATGATTAGAGTTTTAGAGAGTTATGTCATAACCCATATATAAAAAAACCATACATTAAAATGTAGAACATTTTTTCATTATACATATTTACTAAAATGACAATATTTAAAACAAAACATGATTTCATATCATGAATAATCATTATAAATTTCATCATGATTTATTAATTTACATTTCCCATATTTTAGTCCCATTGGAAAACATTTTATAAATAATTAAATAGGATAGAAAATATGGGTAAGGTACATAAAAATATTAAATCTATTAATCCATTGAAAAAAATTAAAACTAAAGAAAAAAATATTTAATAAAAAAAACTTTTTAACTATGAGAATCATTAATTTATCTTTAAAATTTTCATTTTCATATATTTTTTGAATCAAAAAAATATATGAAGACACATTAGAAAGAATAGAAATTTCATTTTGGTTACATAGGATATCATTATGTTAAAAACCTAAAAAAATAAATACTATTGAAAAAATATAACAAAGAATATCATTATTTTACATTAATATATGATTTATTTCATAATATTACACTAAATAGAACTAGAAAGTTCAAGATGTCAGGTGTCTTTTAGAATTAGGAAAATTATTAAAAACATGAAAATTATATATGAATCATATTAGTTAAAAATTTCCTTAATATGATCATAAAATTACATTAACATATAACAACATAGGATAACTTACAGATATACACAAGAAGTATAGAATGCTATTGATCTGAGTAAGGGAATAAAAATGATATAACTGGAATATAATAATACATGTTATACAATAGTAATATCAATTGGTCATAAAGGGGGTGAGAATAATAAAATGAAAATTGAAAAATGATATACCATAATAGTCATAATGAAAACATGGGAAATGTAGTTACAACTGAAGCCATTTCATCATAAACAAATGTTAAGGATTACTACCAATATATAATGATAGGAAAAATTACCATAAATAAATTTGGTTCACTTCATTTTAAAATAATATTCTCATGAAAGTGAATATAACCTAATGCATTGTAGTGCTGAATAATTCATGGAATACAAACCACTTTTATTTTATTCTCAAACTATAGTGTGCATAATAAATCATAACAAATGGATTCATTCATCATCACAATTTATTCCATGAAAATTAATTTTAGAATACATTCCAGTAAGTTCTATGTCAAAGAATTATATATGTATAATGGGTAACACCGTCGATAATAAAGGGATATGTAATATCCCACAAAATAATATTCTATTTCAAAATCATGGTGAAATTACTACAATATAATGGCGTAACATAAAAATTAATAGAATGGTTTGATGATACAAATTTTTTTATCTCATATATTTTAAGTCAAATGAGTAGGAATTGGTATATGTAAAGACATATCCCATCATTATGAATTCGAAATAGAAGCCATATGATAAAAAAGAATCTTATATAAAGAATAGAATGCGAGGATTCCTTAAAAATTTCGACAATATAATGGGTATACATAATTGAACTTGAGAGGGATTAATTATTGTTAAAGGGGCCTCTAATCATTTATAAAAAAATTGAGTGTAAGTTGGACTTAGTAAAACATACCGAAGAAAACATAAAATAAAACAGAAAATCATGACATAAAAGAGGTTCTTGAATATAAATGTGAAGATAAAAATTATTTACATCATGGGTGTCATAATAAATTCTTGGTAGGAACATATTGATAGTTTGGGGGAGTCATGGGAGAACACTAGAGAGGTTAGGGAAGGGCATATTTGTTCTTCATGTATTTTGGGTAAGGATAACATGGAGCATAGATGAATTTATACAGGAAAAGCCAAGATACTTTTTCATTATTTCTCAAACATAGATTATTACTCTCTATAATAAAATAAAAAAAATTAAAATAATATCCAAGGATTATTACAATGGTATCAAAAAAATGTAAGTACTTTTAATTATTTTATTATTCCAATTATTGGTCTCAATAAAATAATACCCTTTATTTTGTACAGGTGTTTCATAAGATTAAATAAACTGTTTGAAAACCATAAAATATATTAATGGTTTTGGGGGATACATATAGAATTTTTAAAATTATTCAATTAAACATAAAATCACATTATTTTTTATGGAAACACATATTTGGACATGGAGACCATTTTTTGTATTTATATTTCACTTTTGGGTCATTATGATGTCATAATGGAAATGATATATTTATATGTTATTTCATTTTTTTCCCGATAATTCAAATAACATTTAAAATAAAGAATAATTCCTCATTTGATAATTTAAAAAATATATTTCCAAAAATATTATTTAATTTACAAAAATTATTTTCTAAATATTATTATTTTCAATTTTTGAATAATATTTGACATTCATTGAGATATTTTGGGTTCTGTTATAATAATAGCTTTGAAACCCTAACAAAAATTACATTTGACATCATTAAAATAAATTAAACTTTATATTTGATAAAAAATTTATATAAATCATTTATTTAAAATATTTCTTATTTAAAAAAACTATTATTTTATTAAAATAAATTCTTTAATTGAATTTGATACAAACAAAAAATATAATTTTTTATTTATTTTATCAAAATAAAAATCATTTATAAAATAATATATATATATATATATATATATGTTATTCTTTTAAAAATAAAATATAATAATTCATATTATTATGTTCTTCTAATATATCTCATTAATACACCAGAAAACTCCCTAAGGGTAAGGTGCATGACTATGATACATTCATGGGGTGGTTAATGGAACATGGTTTAGGACGTGACCTTAATGAGCCTGAAATTTTCCGATAAAAGGTTCTCCTCATGCTTAAGTTGTTGGATATCGGCATCTGTTTGGTTAGTTTTAAATCACAGTGATGTTATTTCACCCATATTTTCTAAAAAATGTGCTTCCTAGGGTATAATCCTACTAGTTTAGGCCATCACTTCTTTTGTCTATATAATTTGGATTTGATAAATCTATATATTTAAAATAATCTCCTGATCACTATTCTATGGATATATAATCAACATTAAATATGTTTAATAATACGTTAAATCAAATATAATAAAAAATGGTAGTTTAGTTGTTTCAAATAACCATATTAAATAACAATAAACTAAATTACATAATAAGTTTAATTTTAATTTTAATATTTTGGGTCATTACAAATAACCATAAATATGGATTCAAATATATTTCTCTAGATAAAATAACAATAAAATAATGAATTATTCTGATATATACTTGAACCATTTATATAATCTTTATTAGAACAACCCATGAGGAATAATGGGGTACAACCCATCGTATAAGTTTTATTGGGGACACCCATGATCTATAATGGGGATCAACCACAAATAATCATTCTACAAAGACAATATAATGAATAAAACCCTCTAAAAGTTCATTAAAACCATTTCGAAAAACATTTTAGATATCAAAATACCCATTCATCATAAAAAAATGTTATTTTAATATTCAAAATTATGCATAATAACTGAAAGATTGTTTTTATTTTAAAAAATAGTAAATCTAATAGAGGAATCCAAAAATCAAATATTTTTTATGGTGTAAGTAACATTCATTTTCATTGTATTCTTTAAAATAGAACAACCAATTATTACTTTTTAGTAATTAAATATAGACATTCAGAAAAAATAATCAATTAGAAAACATTTTAATGAATGTCCAATAAAATAATTTACTAAAATCTAAAAACATTTCACATAATTAAAAATAGTTTTTCCTTGTAAGGAACTGTTGAAACATAAAAAAGATTATGATTATTTTTGGTATTTCATGGGGGTGGGGAGTTCTGATAATGACTTGTATGTAAAAGAATTCATTTCTTTTACATTTCTAAAAATAGTTGAAAGAGGTACCTTAAAATAATTTTTTTTAAATGTCTCTTACCTAGAGTTTGACCCCTTGTACACTCTTTATCATCTTGAATAATATAGCTGGGTTATACATTATGAAAAATTTCATATTCATTATTAATTTATTTTTTATTTAATACCATTTTATATAGATTTAATCAATTTAATATGTTTACATTCAATTTTTTGAAAATATTATGTTTATAAGTCCTAAATTACATAACTATATTACATATGGTCAAATATTTCAGGTAGGCGGAAGTTCACAGAAACATAAGAATGACGTTATCATTTTTCATTGTATGTAAATGTGAAACAATATGTTCTAAATTATCTATACAAAATTATAAATATGTCATGAATATCATATATAAAACATAAATTTTACATTATATGAATTTTTTAGAGACGGTTATGGAAAACAAATTAAATTAGTTTGTGATGTGGTAGTTCTCCATATACAAGATTGATGGCTTCATTTTAAATTTTGATGGTAAAGGAGATTTAAATTCTTCATTACATTTACAAAAAAAACACCTTTTTATTTGGAGGATAAATTTTGATATTATAATCATGGTTAGAGATGATTTGAAAGTGGTTAATGATAAAACAAAACTAAAACATAGGGTTTAAAACAAAATATATCCATTGGAATGTTCACTTTGTTGACCACTATAATTATTAGAGGAATTACAGAATGATATTTTTCATGTTATTACCTGAATAAAATGGGTCCTTAATTTTGAATGATGTAGATGTAGAGGTTCCATTTTATAGGAGAGGGGAGGGGAACTATGAGAAATTCTCAAATTATTAAATTAATATATATTTATGTTTTATTATAAATAAATCTCAAATTATTAATTTTAAGATAGAATGATTTTGGGTTTATATACCATCCTCCATTAAAATTCAGACAATTATTGATATTTTTATTCTAATCATTTTTATCCCTTTTTAATATTACCATGACAATAATGTTTGGAATACATTTAGGTTAAATATTTCTACTATAAATGGAAAAATCAACCATAAATAGATCATGTTTTATATTATAAACAATTTAATAATAACTTTTTTGAAATTTATTTTTTTTATATTATATCAACTAATAAAATATACCTTATTATTATATAACATTACTGTTAATTTTGAGAGTTTGTCATTATTTTTATTCAATATCATCAACAAAACAAGTAAAATATAAAAAAACATTATTATATCCCTAAAATGGGTTTTTATTATATAAAATTTGTGTATCAAATTAATTATATAATTTTTTAATTTTAATATTATGGATATAATTTATTTTATTTTCCTCTAATTGAATAATTACTACATCGGTGTTGTGTAAATATATAAATTATTTATTTCTAAATTAAAATTTATAAATAAATTATGTTGATAAAGATAATTGTTTTATATTTAAAAATAATATATATAAGCTATCATATCATCTATTTATCTCATTTTAAAATTTTTTATTGTTATCAAAAATAAGATTTTAATTTTTTTTAATTTTCATTTATTAAAATATATTAATGATTATAATCTCATCCAAAAAGAAATAAAACTCCACATATTGGACCATTGGATGATTATTAACAAATATAATCATCAAATAAAAATCATTCAATTTTTAGGGTTATTGTATTGTCCTAATAATTTTACTTTTATCCTTTTATTTCAAGATTTACCTATCATTGTGGGAAAAAATTACTAATGCTACTAAAAATTTTGGTTAAATAAAAAAGGGTAAATTTTAACAAATTTGTACCAAATTATTCAAAATATAGAATCCATTTTATAAAATTGAACATATTAATGTGAGTACATTATTCAATAATTATATGAATAAAAACAAAAAAAAACTATTTATTTGAAAATTTTAATTTTAAAATATAAAAGGGTTCATTCTAAATTCAAGTAAAAAATAATTTTAAAATATTATAACAAGATAATATTAAATAAATAATTATTATTTATATGGTAAAATAATCCAAAATCTAATTTGACTATGACAATACATTAAAATAAAATATTATTTTCAATAAAAATAAAAAAATCATTATTAATTGAGGAATTAATATTCTCAATAATTCTAAAAATATTATCCTTATATAATTTTGAAAAAATGACTTCAAAAACTAAATTTATCTTTTTAAAATAGTACCAAAAATTATATAAATTAATTATAATGTTTACACAATAAATGAAATAAAAACAACTTTTCATAAAAGAAATTAATGAATAAAATGTTTTTATGTAAAATAAAATGGTAATTTTTAATGAATTTTTCAATAAATGTATTTTGAATTGTACACTTATAATTATTATAATAAATTAGTCATTCTTATTTATACCTTTATATTTAACAACTAGGTTATAATTGTCACATATTAATATTAATATTTTCTTATTCATTTAACAAAAAAGATGTGTATCTTGTATGTTATCAAACATATAGTTTCTTGTAAATATATTATTATATTATAGTCTTTTTTATATTAAGGATATACTAAATATATTATCTCATTACCTCACTAAATTTTAATTTAGATCCATGTGTACATTGGTGAAATTTTTTTTAATAGATTATTCTCATTTCAATAATATTGTTTACATTTAACCCATAGGAATGGTTCAATTATTTTAGATAAGGATGTTTCTTTCATATAAACTCTAATAAAAAGGTTTAATTTATTCTTATAATTGATTTTCAATTCCATACCTTACCATATCCTAGGATAGGACATAGTAATTAAATATCATTCTGATTATTCATTCCACATTACCATTGAATAATTCTCATTCCCAGAGGGATATTACTCAACTTGATTTGACTATGGGGTTATCTTTATATATTCAATAATGAGGGGGTATGTTTCCCTCAGAACCTAAAAATATTTATAATATTATAAGTTATCTATGGGAGAAATAAATGGTGATTGTAATCCCATAATATCATTTTATTATGTTTATTTATTTTGAGTGGTTGATGAATAACTCGGTCTCTTAAACAATGATATTTCATGTTCATATCAATTTAATAGAGACTTGAGTAGGACCATTATAGTGGAAATATTGGGACTATCATCACAACGTGCATCAGGGGTATTTTTTATTGGTTGTATTTATATTTTCAACTACATATAAGATCAATATTATTTTTGGATGTCTAGTTTTTAGGAGGAACTTAGAAATATATTCACATTAGAGGACCTTTACATTTTCTAAAAATTGTACCATGTTGAAGAATAAAATATTTATCTTATACATCTTTATATGGTAAATAGATGAAAAATTCTTATGTTTCCACTAATATATATTGATGTGATTAGTGAAGATCAATATTTATTAGGGTGATTATACAAGAATAAAATTAATTTATGTATTTCTATTGATAATAGCATGTATATATTTAGAGTGGTGTGGGCAGGATAGAACATTGATTAGAATAGAATCTAAGAATTATGAGAAATAAAATATTCATTAATAAATACTACTAAGTAACATTCTACACACCATCAAAATATAGAGATGAATTTATTATATAAATAATATAACATGATAGTTATCCTTTCATGTATGAAAATTTTCAGTGATATACATGTTGTTGATATTTATTCATAACCAATGTTCATCAATATGGATCCCAGCTGAGGGGTTAAATATTATCATAATCTTCAATGGGTGGAACCATTATATATCAATGACCTCCATTCATGTGGTATGGAATATGATCATGTCGATCGTTTGCCACTAGTATGTGTTGTTTATCATTTTGGGTAGAGTCTGGTTATATTCCAATAAAAATGTGGGCACTAGGATGTTCTAATAAACTCTTCTGGTGATGAAAGGGACAAGATCCTACCTTGGAGGGATTATCTTGATATTTCATAGATAAATAATGGAATAATGGATATGATCCATCACTTGATCATCACATTATATCAAGGTATGATGATGATCCTTCAGAGTGGGAATGAATATAGTGTCTTACATTGTGGTAGACATTGGGGTATGTCAATGTGATCACCTGATTGTTGAAAAAAATTTATATGTGCCTTCCCCTAGATCCCTCTGGAATTTCAAGACTGGTATATTCAATTGAAACCTAGATATCATTGTTTTTATAGGTTAAAAGGGAAATGATATTCCTAATTGGTTACCTCTATAGTATAAATATGGGGTTTAGATATAAGAGAAATGATATAAGATTTTTTCTTGGTTTCTATAGTGATTTGAAAACAATATTATACTAATTCTATATAGATACATTAAAAGGATAATTAATAGAGAGATAAAATATGGTGTAAATGATTATTTGACTAAATCATATTTAATTGGTTTTATTTTACAATATACTAGATATAATCATACTCATTTCCATTAGTGGTTTGATTTCCTTTGTAGGACCACTTCTTCGTAACCATGTTCTTGGTGTGTAGAGTTTTCTCATCCTTAAAATCATTCTAAACAAGATATAAATAGAATATATTCATAAAAAATTGGGGTTGATAAGGGGAGATTATCTATGTGATTTTATATTTATATGGTATACTATCAAATTTTTTAGTACTAAATTCATCGGATATTAGGTTATTTTATCTTTCTTGTACATTATTATGAGCTGCAACAATAGTTGTTATATTTCTATTAATATAGTACCCCCAAATCCTCTACTTGATGATGTATTTTCAAATAAACAATAATGGATACAATTTAATCAAAGTTAATTGGGTTTCAAACATTATAAATAATAAAGTAATTTATTAAACCTTATGGAATGAGAGTGAAAATATCATGACAATTCCCATTATAGCATTATTTTTTATGAGATGTTTGGGATGAGATTATAAAATGTATAATTCTTACACATATAAGAATGAGATTTATTCAATAATTAATAATGTTTCAGACTACCCTAATGTTTTTGAAATAAACAAAGGAAAAAAATATCCATAGATTGATAACCCATTAAATCCATATAACATAAAACTGAATGGTTCGTCAAAAACTCACATGAGTAAAATATTTCACTTAGGGTTCCCTATTTTGTTTATTTTTGTAACACGATAGACAAAATATTGGAATTTCAAACCAATTTTTATTAATTGAATGAGTATGTTGAGTTATTCATCTTTTTTACATTGTTAAATCATCTATTACTCAATTTAAGACAAAATAGTCTTTCATTACAAAGGTAGGTGGTCATATAAAATTTTCTAGTCACATTATTTTGTGTATTGGTTTAATGGATGGGAGGTAAGGATCATTATTCTATATTTCGATGAGTTATTACCTACTCTTGGATTACTATACAAATTTAATAAATGTTCATGTATATTTTAAAAAACCTAATATGAGACTAGTTATAACTCTTCTAGTTATTGTTCAAAACCACCAATCAATAAGAATGTATGCTTATATAAGAGATTCTATATCATAGAAATATTATTTACTAATTATAAAATTATTTCCATATATCTAGGAACTCTATGAAATATATTTATCCATGGGGTTGTAGGTTTTTGGGATTATTGGTTATGAAAGTGAAAGTGTATTCCAATATATGCCTATAAAAGGAATGTGATCTACCATAATTCAGATCCATTTAATTGGACACACCATACATTTTAAGGTCATGGTAAATATACCAATGTAGTAAATGTTATGATTATAGATCCATATCATTTGTATATATAGATGGAACATTATGTATGGATCAAAATTATAAGTATTTTAATGAAATAAATTCCCACAATGATATATATTTCATAGATTAATAAAAATAGACTACATTATACAACACAATTTTAAAGTTTGTGGATGGGATGTTGTCATGGTGTTTTAAATATTTTGGAGATGATATTAATATCATGAAATGAGAATAAATTTATGTATATGTTAATTTATCAGGTTTAGATGTTATGTGTGTTACCACATATTATAATTTTTTGATTTGATAGGGAAGGAAAAATTTTATCATAGATGATATGAATTGATGATGGAGGATTTGATAGGTAATATTATTGATATTTGAGGATGATTTATCTTATATGTAATATATCGCTTTTTTGAAATATGAATTTTAGAGAATATAGACCTTTGGGGAAGGGTGTATTATATAGATTTTATACTTTTGAAGAATATTACCTTGCATGGAATATTGACCTTTTAGGATGGATGTCTCTATGGGAAGGTAACCCTTTTGGTGATTTTATACCGTATAGAAAATGCCCATTTGAGGAATATATAATGGGTACTTAGACATGTGAGAATGAGTTTGGGTTATGCATGGGATGATAATAAGTTGATTTCCACCTCTTGTTTATTGACTAAATGATTGAGTATGGGTGGAATCATCGGGTGTATGGTCTCATGTGAAGTGAAGTAAGATATACAAATTTGTGGTATATAATTTACTATAAAGAAATAGGAATGAATGTTATTTATATGTGCCTAACCTAGTATGTGTCTTATTTGAGGGTGGGTTTTAGGGATACACACTTATTAGGTAGAAAATTTTCTCTTTTGGGCTCATTGAATAGAATCATGGTGTTTACTAGATTC